>VNJN01000661.1:0-262196 GCA_008042485.1 Drosophila mayri | reverse complement strand
CCTTCCAGGCCGCGCACCGCTCGCACGTACCCTACAGAAAAGAAATATATAGTATTAATTTATGTAAATTGTTGATGTCTAAACTACTTACTTGTTCGACTGCGTTTTGTCCTCCGCGTCTCCCACTTGCGCCAGGGATTTGTGCAACACGAGCGCTGTAAATTGAATAGAGTCGGTTTAGAAGAAGCTGGATGATTATAATATCTAAAACTCACCCCCTGTTATTTCTTTTGGAGCTCCAGTAGGGATAAGCAGTGAAATTAGGTGGAGATAAGTGCCCGGTTGTGGCGCGTTTGCGTTAGCGGAAAGCCGCTTCTTCTCTGCTGCCGCAGCCTCGGTGCGAGCGCATCTCGGGCTAGGGTACGGTTTTGCCGGGGCAGAACGAGTCAGGGAACAGTTAACAAAATATGTTAGACGTAAGCACCACTGGAATTTTTGTTGTATATTAAAACATGAATATGAGAACTGAATAGAGTCTTTACCTGGGGGAGATGAGCCGTTCGTCAGGCCGCCTGGAATAGGCACCGGTCCGCCGGAGATGGGTGGTGCCCCTTGATACACCGGAGGCACCACAGGATGGGTGGGTGCGTCGTGGCGATTCCACCAAAGCCACCAATGGTCAATGTCGTTCCATTTGTTTTGATTTTTCTTATTGTTTACCTTTGTTGTTTTTTGTAGAGATGTGTAAATTGGTGAGACGTGCGATATTTTAATATCGATTGTTCGGACTGTGGGCATCGGGTCGGATCCGCCCTGGGGACCTGAGCTAGCCCGGCGTTGCCCAGAAAAAAGCAGTTCCGTAACAATTTGTAGTTGTAAATTTATATGAAAATGGAAATAGTCTAGGCAATGCTTAACATATAAAATATTGTATATTTGTATAAATATTGTATATTAAATATGTGCGGATTGGGGTCGTATTTCTGTTTGTTTTAGGTGCCAACGTGATCCAAATCCGAGGATGCGGAATTTTGTCTGATTTGCGATTTCTGCTAGTGGTGTAAAAAAAATGTTAATTAACATAACAAGCCACCTGTAGAGTAAAATAATGTTATTTCAACATCGATAAAATCAACTCGGAAACAATCGATACCGGAGTACGTTTGATGATTTTTTTAAATGGAATTATTTTACAGATCTGGCAATGTATCTGGCGGCAATCTTAAATCTGAAGCTTTGCGCTTGGCACTAGATTAGCATTTTATGTGTATTTACAAGAGGAAGAAACAGATAACAATATTATATGCGTAAAACAATATCAACTACGAACTACTTATACGGCTCGGGTGCCACAGGAGCAGGAATGATTCGAAGATTTCACTGACTAAATCGTACACCTAACGTATACAGTGTTCCAGGCTAACGGAATATCATCGAATATAGTTGACAGCCGATACGCTTGCATACGTTGGACACCATGTAGGTGCCCGCCGAAATGGTCACGAATAGCGTCAGCCAGCCCAGGAACGTGAACTCGCCCACTCGCGGCCGGATGTGCTGCGATAAACCCAGCCAACCGCCGTTGTCGATCAGCCAGTATACAAGATCGTCCTCGATTATCTCAGCCAGGCCGTTAATCAGGCACTGAAGGTAATCGAAGTGGCCCTGGCGTACACAGTCGATGGCAAAGCCACCGCAGACGGCGAAGATCGAGATTATCTTGCCCCAAGTGATGCTCGAGCGGAATAGGTCCTTGGCCACTAGGTTGAGCAGCATCGGTGCCATGTCGCTGTCCTCCAACTCGCCGAACGGAGCCCTTGATAGCTGCCGGGATATGTTTGTGTACACCCGAGGATGCATGCGCTCCAATTCTTCGCCCATCTGTGGAAATAAAAGAACTTTAGTTACTTTAGTTAGTGTGTAAGTTCAAATACTTACGCTATTCAGCGCAGGAAAAACCTCATATACCACGTGTGATGAGCCAGTATCCAGTATATTTCGCAGCCGCTGTGCCACCTTCCGGTTAAGAACTCCAGCCCGCCGCAAACGGGCTCTGATGTACTGTCCACACAGGCATTTGCCCTGCAAGGCGACCAAACAAAGCCAAAAGTTCAATCAAAATTGAATTAGTTTCTAGTTGCGTTGATTGGTCAATCAGCGTGCCACCACATCAATTGATTGCCGCTAAATATCCGGTGTGTCGGGGGCCCTGGCGAAGTAATTTACGAATTGTTTAAGCGTTTTACAGGGGAATTTTGTGGACACCTGTACAATATCATTCGCACCTCTTACAGAGTCTCTCGACTGCAGTCTTTGAACAGAGTACTAGCGCGATAATAAACGCTGAAATACGTTCTAAACAAATAAATATAAACGATCAGCACATGCTACACAGATAGACAAGAGAGTTAAGAGTAAATGAAAGAAACCCCTACCTTTCCTTTGAGCTTTGATGACAAATACTATAGATTTTTGTCGAGCAGGTAAACATTTCGGCAATTACCTTCCTTGGCGCCAACATGACATATGATTTATAGCTAACCGAAGAGATTTCGAACCCATGGAAAACCGCTTTACAATTCTATTAAAAGGTACTCCGAACCCGTTTAGCCTCAAATTTATCGTCGGGTTTTTGGTTTATCGCATGTGCAGACTGTGGCTCGACCCAAACATCATAAAAATCACTACATTGAGTTCGATGAATTCATCATTTTCGGCCTGCAGGGAATAATCTTGTGGCTGCGGAGGCAGTTTATTTTGGGAATATTTGTTTAACGCTCTCAATTCGTACACTTGCTGTTTTTGTGGAAACTGATTTTATTAAAATTGTGATTCATTGGGCAACAAAAGGGCAGGCTCCGCAATGCGCTTACTAAAATTCCTCAACAAATTATCAGGCGAAAGTAAGCAACTAGAAAGCAATATATGTATACTTATTAAATAAACACTTTACATTTCGCTCACCTACGGTGGGAAGTTAAGTAAATATTTTACATAGCAAAATGAAGAAATCCGTGCCGGCATTCGGGCTTTTTATCGGGCCTAAGATAAACGAATGACCGAAACAAAAAATATTTACCTTATCAATTAAATTGAGACAGTCACGACGCCCCAAAGATGCACATATGTACATATATCATAGATATATCAATCGTCCTTGTTAACAGCCGACTCAAAATTAAAGTTTCGCAAACATTTTTGCAATGCAAACATAAGAATCGAGGTTTTCTCTGTTTGCGGATCTGTTGTCTATTTTGTTGTGTTCGCCGTAGTTTGAAAAATATCTTCACAAAATATGGGCATTTATTTGAACAGCTTTTTCGTACAGAACTGAACATAAGATGTTTAATTATGTTTTCAAATTTGAATTTAATTGTAACAAAAAGTACACTTTACGGAATTTAACAAAAAAAATTTTAATTTTTTTATAAATATGTATATCTTTTTGATTTTTTCGAACTAAAATTTGTTTTTCATTTCAACTAGTTTAAGTATTGTAAATTACAAGGGAAAATTAAGGAAAGTTAGTCAAATTTAATATGATTATCAGTAGTTAAAAAATGGCGTCTTGATAAAAGTTGATTCACTTTCAAAATCAACATTATTGGAAACACCTGTTCCATTAGCTTTCATAATACCATAGCTAATAACTTCCCTTTCATTTCCTCATGTTGACAAATTTAGACTAATTTTTGTCTGTCTCGGGGTTGATGAATTTAATAATTTTCTGAAGGTTTACAGAAGGAATAATATTATAAAACCGTATATATGCATGTATGTAAATCAAAATCGTCTATATTATTATCGATCGAAAATCGAATAAGATAGTAACGAAGTAATGTGCAATTTCTTTCATATAACTATATATAGCTATATGAAAGAAAGAACACATTACTATGTTGCATATGTGTAATTTCTAAACAATGATATTATCAATGATATATATTTCAAAGAAGGACGAATACAACTTAAAAATCTATAGGAAATATTGATAAGTATTTAGGTATAAGATAAATCTGCATTATCCCATTGTTTTTAAGATACTTTTCCTATTTTAAAATAAGACTATAAATGTTATCAAACTCGATCGGTCAATGCTTGAACAAAGCAGGAAAAATTAGCAAAAGTTTGTGATTTTTTTAAATTGATGTTCTTCGATTTCCTAATGTTATTTTAATACAATTACAAGTCCATCTGAGAAATTAGTTCAGGGAGTCTTTGGAAAATATGCGTTTAGCGATCTAGGCATTTGAGTTGATGCTTTGGGCCGGGCTTTACATTTAAATAAAAATGTAATGTCTTTTAAAAAAACGTCAAAATATTATAATTAATCCAACTAATTCAACATCTTCTTTTGTATATTCTAAACTGATTATAAGCGTAGAAAAACAAACAAGTTGAGGAGCAAACCTAATTCTTTTCTTGTTAAAATTTCGGATTATAAATAGCGCGGCTGGGAAAACGTGAAGTGGAGGTGAATAGGCTTACCTGATTGATAATCTCCATTTTGTACTCCTGGTAGTTGGTCATGGTGCGTGTGCTGCTGGCGAGGGATGATGTGGAGGCGGCCCTGGTCATAGCTGACAAGCCCATGGCGGCGCCACCGACGGGAAGGGAGCGCCCGTTAGTGGCTCCGCCGCGGAGCGCCTTCCAGTCGCTGGAAGCCGTAGCGATCGTGCCACGCCGGTTCGCGCTGTAGATTTCATGGTCCAGCGAGGAGGACTTGAACTTGGCTGATAGCTTAGGTGCCGGACCGGGCGGACTCGTTGTGGGGGCCATGGTCGTCGAGGTCATCAGGGGCAGAAATGCTTCGCTGCCCCGCTTTTGTTGGTGCTTCTGCTTTTGTTGTAGCCGCTGCCCTCCGTCTCCTCGCTCATGTGTGTGTTGTGTAATTTCGAAAGCGCAGCCTTGCATGCACTATGCACTGGGATCGAGATCGGATCACCTCCACTAAGCTCGCCTTGCGCTTTTTTGGAGGCGGTCGGGATTGGATTGTGTTCTGATAAAATGGGCAAAACAAAATAACGAACGGGGGGAGCAAAGCGCAGAGCAGCAAACACGAACGAGACGCACAAAGGAAAACCACTAAAACTTGTTGCTGCTGCTGCCTTTTGCTTTCTTTTTCGCTCCGCTTTGCGCGCTGTTTGTTCGATTTGTCGGTTTTCGCCTCTCCCGTCCCGATCTTCCGTTCTTTCCAACTCTCCGTTCGAGCAGTGTTGCCAGTTAAGCTTATTTCCTGCTATGTTCTTCACGTTCACACTAGTATCCAACATAAAAGCTCTAGTTGGAGATGGGCCGCAAGCCCGTTTCTACTGCGGATATGTTTTTTTTTTTATTGATAAGTTATTGCCACCTTAACATATATCATAGGTCATAAGACGTACATATATAATACGGCAATAGCTCAATTTTTCTCACTTTTGCCATCGAGCAAAACTTGTCACAATCAAAAATTGGAATGTGCACTTTTTTATTTCGAATGCTTATCGATGTGTGATCGTTCCTAACTACCACCTCTAGCAGAAAGTTAATTTGGAAAGCTTTAAATGTGTTTCCGTTAAAAAAAAAATCACAAATTTACTTTACTTTGCAGTGAATTGATATAAATTCACTTTTATTCATTCATACTTCACGCATAGTCGATTTCAAGAAAAAACACACTTCGCTTTTTCTTTTTCTTAAAATTTTCAGTTTTACATTTATAAAATCATTTAGGGATTGATTACATTGATTGATTTTACATTTAGAATTGAAACAGAGATTAAATAATATAAAAAGTGCCATATATTGGATCTGGATTGTTTTAATGTATAAACTATATCTAAAGTTTCATTCTGAGAGCATCTAACTTAATAGATAAATTGATAAAAATTATAATACTCCGCAATTCCAAACAAAAAAAACTTGGGTAAATCTAAGGAAAATGTTAACTACTTTGATGTTTTTCAACATATATGTATTGTAACCTTGTGTTTTAATATAATAATTTACCCACTGACAAAAAGTAAATATTAACAATTAAAAAAATTGTTTCTTTAAATCCTAAATGCTATGATAATTATTTTCTATTGTTTTGATTGCAGCTAGAAGGTTAAGTTCAAGTTAAGATTTCATCTCAAATACATATAATATGTTACCTTTACAAGAGATAAGACAATCTAAAGAGATTTAGAAAGTTTATAGCCTGAGATTTAAACTTAAAAGACCAGTTCGCGTAGCAACTGTTGGACAAAAGGTTGTGTCGCATGTTCCTCCTTCAGAAATAAATTAGTTAATACAACTCCTTTTTAGACTTAAATGGGAAATCGATTTAGAAATATGTATAATAGAAAATAAAAAAAGAGAAATTGTTATTAATTAAGTATTAAGGTATATTCATAGAAGTTTCAAATGAATTCATTTATATTATTTATTGAATGTATTGGCTTCAAACGTAGTGGAAAATAACAAGCTCAGAGTATTATCTGTTGAATGATCAAGGCGAGGCCCTTGGCTCTGGGCGTCAAGTGTGAGCACTCCAGTACGCAACTAGCATAATCTTAATTAACATCAAGGAGCTGTCAGAGCAGGAATATATGGGATTCGCTTTCCACTTGACAGTAGGCATAGGCACAATCATTATCAATATCTGAGCTATGTATTGCTCAGCAACATACTTTACTTGGCTTCCTCATATCCGTTCCTGAACTTTCGAGGGTCTTCGCTGGGGTCTGTTTACATTGTAGTCCAGCTAATGTTTTTGTAATTGTAATTGAATGAGTAATAATTACTTCCCTACCTCTAATGATACAATAGACTTGTTGTGACACTCCTCACACAGCTACATTTCCGAATACTCTGTAGTAGCATTGGTGTGGTCAGCTGATAATTAAGAAATACATATATAATATTATAACTAAAATAGGCTGTTAAACTGAATTGACACAGTGACTTCGGGGCACAAGGGGTATAATTCTTGGCAAAATCTAAACCAATTGTGCGTTATCAGGACTCGTGCTATATTAGCTTTCTCCCAACGATCAACAGTCAGATGTTCGAACTCTACAGTGAAACTAGCCTAAATTGAACGTCAAAAAAAAAAACTTAATACTGGAAGTAAACGAAAACAAATTTGCCATGAAGAGTGTTTATTGAATAATAAAAATTTTGAATATACTTTTAATTGTGTCAGTGGATCAGCTTTAATGTTAATTAAATGTTTAAATACATTGAGTTTTCAATATTATTTGTCTGAAATTTGAATCCGCTGCGAATGAATGTTATGTCACTGGCAACCACAAGTGATAAGTGCCTTGGATGAAGATGAAGTCGCCTTGTGAACGCCCCTGCCCCGAACAAAAAATAATTACGAGTATATGTACATATCCGGGAATGAACTTATCAGCTTCGCTGAGCTTGCCGACCAGTTTTTTAGCCCGAGTGTAGCGCACATCGCAACGCCTTTCCCGGTCTATATCAGCGGGAGCACGAGCCCCCGGCAGTTAGTCGTTGGTCAGTCGCAAAGGCGGAGCGACGTGTTTTTGGAAAGAATTGGACCTCCTTGGAAAACAACGAATATAAATTATGAAGACTGCAAAGGAACAGAAACGCAGGGTTTGCGTTATAGGAGCTGGCACCGCCGGTCTCTGTGCCCTAAAGAACTCTCTAGAGGCGGGTCTAGATGCAGTGGCCTATGAGCGAGGAACTGAGATCGGGGGAACGTGGATCTTCTCGGAGAAAATGCCAAAGGACGAGTACGACGAAGTACACAGCAGCATGTACGAGGGACTGCGGTATGTTTGAAGGCCTTTAACGAAAAGGCATTAGTGACATTGACTTCCGTTTTAGCACCAATTTGCCCAAGGAGGTCATGGGCTATCCGGACTACTCCTACCCCGACGACATCGACGAGTCCTTTATCACCGCTCAGCAGGTGCTGAACTTTCTGCGTTCCTATGCCAAGCACTTTAAGCTGGAACCCCACATCAAGCTCCAGCACGAGGTGATAAGAGTGCGTCCCCGATTGGACGACTGGGAGGTGGGTAGTGACGTCACATTACGTATTTCTCAACCTTAGCAACTTTGTAAGCTCGGGTTTTCACCGATCTCAAGGCTTGCACAATGTTTTTGGGACGTGAAGTAACGATTGACACTGTATCTTCCTAAATGCACTTTCAGGTCTATGTGTGGGACCACAGCACGGATACCTGTGATCCAGTCTACTACGACTTCGTTTACGTCTGCAACGGCCACTACACGGAACCGGACCTGCCGCAGATCGAGGGAATGGAGCTCTACAGGGGCAAGCAGATGCACAGCCATCTGTACCGCAAGGCGGATAAGTTTAAAGGTAAGATAAGCATCCTAGATCACTCTGCTCGCGCCTAGCCAGCGCTTCGGACTTATCAAGCCCGCCGTCTGGCCATAGTCTCACTCTTGATTCCCCCATAAATAAATGGAGCACTCTCAGAAGCACAGGCAGATAGCACTGTTTACTGCCCGACCGAGTGGCATAATAATATTAAAAATAATAATAAGGGTTGTGGGCCTGCGCTAATTCTGAATGCACGTGTTTTTGTAGTGATTGCGGGCTCCCTTGGTGATCACAAGCCACGGTTCCCGACACATTATGTCAGTGGATATAAATGTAGGAGTTATTTTTGGTATTTAAGTTTACACAACTATGCAGTTTTTAAAATAATTACTTATTGAAGCAGGTCCCTTAAAAGCAGAGTACAGAAATCGGAGTGCTTTACAAATATGCTACAAATGGATACATAAAAAAAAATCAAAACAAATTTACACCCTTTTTTGGCATTCTTTTACAGACTTTTTAGGCAATTTTAAGTCCTAAGTGATTTCTTTAATTTTTTGCTATTCATTATTCATTAAAGAAATTCTAGCTAAAGAGCTTTAAACTATTATATTTATTATTTAGATAGAACATACCAATAACGAAAATACAAATACCAAATTAATATATAAACAAAATTTAAAGATATTAAACCTTTAAACTCATATTTAAAATATTTGTTTTCTAAACAGTCAAAAACTTAGTTAAAAATACATTTTTAGTAAAACTTCAAATACATTGGACAAGGTTACTTCCGAATAATTAAAACTCAAATTACCCATAAATATTAATTTATCAACAGCTTTTAATCAATATATTATCTCTGATATGTATGGTTTCCTAATCTAAGCTTTCCAACTAACAAATATTAACCTATAGGTGTTAATTTGTTTTCATTTTTCTCGAAACCAACATTTATTATTGTAAATAAATGTTAATTAAAAATATAAAACCATTTCAAAATTGAATAAAGACTCTGCATTGTCCGTCTGTCCGTTTCTGCTTCCCGAAATACATTTTTTTCTCTTATCAATTTACATTAAATAATAATTATTTTCCACTGTTGTTTAATGTAGACGAAAGTGTCCTTATAATCGGTGCAGGGCCCAGCGGAATGGATATTTGTAACCACGTCCGTACGGCCGCCAAGGAGGTGTTCCTGAGCCATCACCTGCCTACGACGCCCAACACAGCCTTCATGGGCAATGTGTCACAGAAACCGGATGTGGAGCGCTTTACGCCGAATGGGGCGGTCTTCAAGGACGGGAGCGAGGAGAGCTTCGGGCACGTGTTGTTTTGCACAGGGTACAAATACACATTTCCATGCCTCAGCACTGACGTTGGCATCCAGGTTATCGACAACTTTGTGCAGCCGCTGTGGAAGCATTGCATCAACATCAATCACCCGACTATGGCCTTCATTGGGCTGCCTTTCAACGTCATCCCGACCCATATCTTTGACATGCAGGTCCGCTTCACAGTCAAGTTCTTCACGGGCGAGCGTGAATTCCCTTCCCGCGAAGAGATGCTCGCTGAGCTGGAACAGGAGATAGGAGAGCGTTGGGGCTGTGGTGTCCATAATCGCAAGAAAGCACATCAAATGGGCGAACGACAGGTAGATGGCTATCGATCGTTCAATTCAACTTTTGCACCCTAATACTCTTTTTTTTCAGTTTGTTTACTACAACGAACTGGCCAGGTTAGCTGGCATCGAGAACATCAAACCTGTCATCCACAAGCTGATGAAGGACTGTGGCAAAAAGTACATCTTTGAGCTGGACTCCTACAGAAGCAACAAATACACGATCGTAGACGATGATAATTTTCTGAAGAATGGAAAGCCTATCGTGTGATTTGACCAAAGTCGCAGCCAGTCGTACATTCAGTTAATGCACGTGTTAGCCAAATCCAATAAGTCCAAGTCAAATACTAAATAAATAATGTAATGTTGAATGGCGTAGAATAAGTATAAATAAAATAAATGTTCTATGTTAAATGAATAAAGAACGGAAGCGGAAATGAGAAGTAGCAAGAGAGTGATGAATGAGAATGAGACTCACGAATATACTTTACTGATAAATGTGTCCTTTACAGCTCAGAGGGCTTAGCAACCACCTCCTTATGCTGTGTCATTCAAGAAATAATGAGAAGCTGTTAAATTACACAAATTAGTTTTCACATTTTAATAGTGTCGTTATTTCAAGCCGTTCTTAAAGATAATCTGCAAGGGTAGTACAAAAATACATACAGTAAAGCAGCAGCTGCTCCTACTGACTCAGCTCGTACATAATGTGGGAGAGTACTCCGCTGGCCTCCACATTGCTCAGCGCTATATTGGCCAAGTGGGGCTCGAAGCGCTTAAGGCTGCGCTTGGCCGTTGCCGAGTAGGTGACCAGATTGCGCAGAATTAGTGCCGCTGTCAAGCGAATGCTCTTGGTGACGGGGCCCTCGTTTTCATCCATCAGCTCCTTGGAGTTGGTATAATCTGTGGTGTGTCGGTTCATGGCTTGCATCGCGGCGCTGCCCACAACTGGAGGTGCAGTGGACGCGGCGGGCGCTGCTGTTGACGCACCCACAGAACCGCTTCCCGGTAGCACTCGCTGGGCATGGCCCTCGTTTCGGACTATGGTCACGGGCGGCTGAGAGGGAGCCACATTATGAATGCCCGTGGTAAGGCGTCGCTGCACTCCGGCACGCAAATTCTCCGGTGTCAAGTGGCGGTCAATCAAGTGCGTCATCAGAGAGTAACGCTTGCGGGCTCGGTTGTCGCAGAACGTGGGACCACTGCCCCACTGGCAGTAGATGTCGGCGTCCGAGTCCAGATGGTCCGGACAGTGGACGTTGCACACATGGTATTTGAGCTCGTTCAAGGACTTGAACTTCTTACGCGGACAGTTGCGCCAATCGCATATGTACAACCAGTTGACGTCTACGGGCACTGCGGCAGGCGCGGTGGTAGAGCCACTAGACGCAGGTGATGCTGCATAGACACTTTGGCTGACCACCACAGAGCTATTGCTGGTGCTAGTGCTGCTTGTGGGAGCGGTGGTGATCACCACAACACTCGATGTAGCTGGTGGCTGATCTGCTGCTATCTTAGATTCGCTGGTAGTTGTTGCCACAACTGACTTGGCGCCCGTCACCGATGTCGATTCGCCGCTGATAGTAGTAGCCGGTGTTATTACAACAGTCTGCGTGACGGGTGATGGCTTCATTGGCGTTTGCAATGTCTTCTTGGCCACAACGGAAGTGGTGCCTGGCAGAGTACCTGGAGCTGTAACGGTGACAGTTTTAGGTTTCGCCGCCTCTGAGATCTGCAATAAAACAGTTATTTAAAAAGCAACTAAAATTAAATACAATAACTTACAGTTGGCATTGTGATCTTCTGCTGAATGATGGATGGATGGTGCGGCTGTTGCTGTGGCTGCTGCTCCAGCAAGACAGTACGGATGTGTTGCTGCTGTTGCTGCTGAATTGTAACGCTGCCAACAGTGCCTGCTGTGGTGGTGACGGGCGGCGGCTGTGTGGTGATGATTGTCTGTGAATTCAGCTGGCTCTGCTGTAGGGGAGCCGCTGTTGCCGGGGTCTGGGTGATGAGGGTGGTCTCCTTCATTCCGCCGCCCAGAATGAGCTGCCTCTTCTCGCCAGCTGGGGAGGAGGAGACTGTTGTGGAGGGACCGGATATGATGTGCTGCTGGATGATGGACTGGTGTTGCTGCAGCTGGGGAATAGGCACTGCAGCACCCGCTTTGGTGGCCACCAAGCGCTGCTGCTGCTGCTGTGGTTGCGGCTGGTGCAGCTTAATAGTGGCTGGGATTTGATTGAGCTGCGAAAGCAATGAAGGTGATATTTGCCCTGGCGCGCCCAAGGCGGGCACGGGACGTTGGGGTGCTATAAAGATCTGCTGCTGCTGAGGCGTTGCGTTACGTGGAGCCGACTGCGGAGCGGTGGTGGTAACCAAGACCTGCTGCCCCTGCGCCGTTGTCATAATCATCTTCTGCGTGCCCCCCACGTTGGCAGCCGATACTCCTCCGCCGGGCTGCTGAAGGATAATAATTGTTTTGGTCTGTTGCTGCGGAGTTTGGGTCACCAGCAGCGTGGGAGGAGCCGACTGATTGCTTGGCGGAATGGCCGGCTGAGTTTGCTGGGCCACCAAGTAGGTTTGGCCCTGCTGATTGGTGGCCAGAACATATTGTGTCTGCGGCGATGGCGTGACGTGCTCTATCGTGCTCTTGGGCTGCAAGATCACAGGAACAGTCTGCAGACCCTGATCTGTCTTGATGGTGGCCGTTGTGGCCAGTTTTAGTTGCGGCGGCGGGCCAGGGGAGGCAACATTGCTGCTGGAGGGGAATACCAGCTGACGTTGGGCCGGCTGCACTTTTGCGGGAATAAGCTGCAGCTGCTGTTGTTGCGAAGATTGCTGAGCCTGCTCCTGATTGGTTTTGGCCAGCGGTGGAACATCGTCCAAGTCCTCGTCTTCCAGTATGGAGGCCGCCAAGTCCGCATACAAATTGGCCGCATTCTTCGAGGGTGTAACCTGCGGCTCATCCTTGCTGGCGGAAGAACTGGAGATGCCGCTGCCGCCGTCCAAAGCCAGTCGCTTGTTCTGCTCTTCGTCGATGGTTAACTTGCGTTTCGCTGCCGCTGCAGCCGCTGCAATAATGAGGGTGCGCCCACTGGCATCTTTGCTCACCACGTTCGCCCCACTCAGTGGAGCTAGAGGCGGCGGAGCCGAGTCCGTAATAGGCTTCTTCTGTTCCATAGCTAGTTGGGGATGCAGCGGCTTGATGGTTGTCTGGCCCACCTTCACCGGAGTGTGCTGCATGAGTGGGTTGTTTACAAAGGCACTAATGGCCGTCGAGGTGACCTTGATGGGTTGGGTGCTGGAATTTGTTGACGAAGGCGCCGTGGTGGCAACCAGTGCTGGTGGCTGCGGCGACTGAGCCTGCGCCTTTTGCTTCTGCTGACGCTCGGTGACCTTGTTGGCCAACAGACTCTTGATCAGGGAAGAGCTCGGAGGTGGCGTGACAGCCGTAGGTGGAAGTTGTCCAGTTGTTGGCGTTTCTTCAGACGCCACTTCTGGCGCAGTGGCATCGCTGGCCTGCGGCTTGGGCAGAATGGGAGTCTCCTTTTTCTGAATGGGTGGCTTCTGCTGCATGATCAGCGGTTGAGCACGCATTCGAATGCCTACATAGTACGTGCCTGGAAGTTCCGTACCGTCCAGCTGTCGGACGATCACCGGTCCCACTGTCTGATTAAAGATAAGCCGCACGAGACGAGGAAACTGCATGTGATTCACCACGGAGAGCTTGCCTGCCTTTTGGCAGTGCGACAGATAGATTCTATACAGCTCCGCCTGCTCCACGCGCAGCTCATGTCCCATGCCAGCCCCCCGCTCATAGGTGGCTCCCAGCCAGGCCAATGCGTACTGCTCGTCCTCGTGAGTGAAGCTCGCACCTGCTGATGGCAGACTGGGCAGGGAGACGGTGGCCGCGATTGGGGGCAACTGGACCTGCGGAAGGCTGGGCACCGGCAGCTGAACCTGGGGCAGACTAGGCATCGGCAGACTGGGAAGAGTTGGAACCGATGGCAACGTTGGGGTAGCTACTGCCTGCTCCCCTCCCTGGGGCAAGAGCACTTGTGTCTGGGCGGCCGTTGGTGTGGGCAAGGCGACTGGCGGCTTAATGGCCACTTGCAGCGATGGTGGTAGCGTTGTGAGGGATGTAACAGCCGCCGCGGGATTGGCTTGCATTGCCGGCATATTGCTTTGGGTTAATGAAGCTATCATATTACCCGGCACTACCTCCACCACTCGCATGAGTATGCAACCGTCTGCTCCATAGGTCTGGGCCTCCACGGTAATCAGAGCAACCAGCTGATCCAGCAGACCTCGCACTTGCATTAGCATCGAACATGGTCGCGCACCCAGCGAACTGAGCGCGTATACGGCCTCCAGAGTAAAGATGAGGAGCATCACGTCCGTCAGCGAGAGCAGTAGCATGGCCCTCTGGTAAAAGTCCAAGCCAAGGCAACGGTTGATGTGCTGCGAGTTTCCCTCGCGGCCGCACAGCTTGTAAAGTATCTCAAGGCAGCTGATGATCACCGCCCGGTCGTTGGAGTCGACGCCCTCGCAAAGGGTAGCTAGTAGATTGCGCGACAGCTCGTCCGTGGAGGGATCCTGTAGCTCAAACTGGTGGGCAAGGTTGCCGGCCGTCTCAAGAGCTTGGATGTGGATGTTACCTGGCGGAAGCAGAAGCAACGTTTCAGTATTAACTCAAAATTTTATTTAATATTAAACTTACTCCATCGCACGTTGGCGCCCATGACCAAATAACGCCACAATGTGCGATTCGAGGCGAGAAGAGCGTGATTCTCCTGATGGAAACTCAGGGTCCGCACAAGCTGGACAATCTGAAGGACGCGCTGACCCATACGCTCATCGGTACCGTTGCTGCGCCGTAGGTTAAGGAAATCCAACTCATCGCAGGCCGCCAGCAGCTCGCTACGAGCGGCCGTGTTCTCCCTATCCTCCTTACTGATCAGACCGTTGTCCAGCCAGGCCTGCTCGTCCGTATACAGCTCGAGGATCTGGGGTCTGTCGTGAAGCAGGTCGCGCCAGAAGCTGAGCTGTGAGTGGTGTCGCACCTCGGCGTAGCTGTGCTGAAACAGTTGGCGCATGGTAAAATCGGCGTAGACACCCAGATGCGCCAACAGCACGTCCAGCAGCTTGGGACACTCGGATAGCTGGAGCGTGTGCCGCACCTCGTTGGCCATAAGGGTGCACACATTTATGGCAAAGTCCTGTTCGTTGGGCAGCGGCGAGAGCAGGGATAGCAGCAGCTTCTCGTAGCTGCTATGTCGGTGAAGCTGAGTAGACATTTTGTATTGCCGCCGACGCTCCACGTTTACAGAATGCTGGCGCTGATTATAGGCCATAGGCACCGCTGGCAGCGTGGAGTGCATTGAACCGAAGATGCTGCCAAGGCCACCGACGCCACCGCCACCGCCGCCACCAGCCAAAGCACGCGATCGGGAGCGTCCACCGCCCATTTCCGCGTTTTCAATGGCCGCTTCCAAAGCCTCCATCTTGTCTGGATCTTCCCCAAAGAAATTCAGGCGCTCGTACTTATCCAGATAGCGTCTGTATATGTGTTTGATTCCCGCTGTCCCATTGACGCAGCGCTCCCGCAGGGTCTCCATGGCACTGTATACCTCGTCCCACTCGTCCCGCATGTTCACTTTGTTAAAGCCACCGCGCTCAGTGACTTCATTATACAGCTTGTACAGGTCCACATGCTTGCCACTGATCTTGGCCGCCTGGGTCAGTGGGGTGCTGTGGAATGAGCAAATAGAACACAGGTGAGCCAAAGATCTTAGCCCTGAGCCGCTTTCCACTCACCCGCGTCGCTCGTGAAACTGCTGAAGATCTCGCCAGAACTCTTCCGGAGCCGATGTAGGTTTCTCTTCAGCCTTCTCTGGAGTGAACGGCTGGAGCTGCTGGCCCAGATTTCTGGCGCGCAGGGGTGTAGTAGCGGGCAAACCCATTGGCAGGCCCTTGGCCGGCGTCTGCTGCTCGCCCGAAGCGCCGGCAGTGTTGATGTTATTAGCGGCGGCGGGCAGCGACTGCAGCAGCACCCGCACGTTGTCGATGGTGGAGGAGCTCATGGTCAGATCAGTTTCTCTTGCTCAAGGGACGACTTAACTAGGACATGCCACTGTTTTTAACAAGCTTAACAAATTTAACAAAAATTAACGCGTCGACGACGCGCTACAGCAGAGTTGCTTCGCGGGCAGGGTTGCCACTATCGCGTTGGTGTCACGATAATAATCGTTAAACTTATCGTTTATTTGCATTTGCATTTTAAACGTAAAAAATTACAAATATTTGACATAAACCTGATTAGTTTTACCCATAAAATATTATTAATAAAAGCAATATTAAATTAGGGTACCGCTGGGGTACGGGAATTTAAAAGTCGTAACTCGAAAATACTAGATTTTTCACAAAAAATACTAAATTATATCGGAATTTTTATGTTTTTTAACTTATTCTCAGATTTTTTGTTTTACAATATTTCTTAAATTTAAAATTTACATGTTAAAAACATCGAAATTGGGTACAACAAATACCGTAAGCCGAATGACATATGTGTGAGCTTCCGTTGAGCTTCGGTAACACTGCCCACACATGTGCTGAAGTAAACGTTAAATAACAATTTCTGAAACAAAAGTTATACATAAATATTAAACAATGTCGGTCCGTGCTATGGGAGTGCTTTGCCAGGCACGAAACCTGGCCCGCCTTGGAGGCGTGCTTCGGCAGAGCCGCCTACCTGCAGCTGTAGCGGTCCATAATTTCGCTCCACGATTACATCAATCTCATGCCGGTAAGCAGCCCGTTTGCATTACTGCTCTAGGGAATGAAATTCTTACATTGACGCTCCACTTTCAGGTCTCTCGCTTCGTCGCTTCGCCACTGAAACCAAGGAAGCTTCTCAGAGGAATGTGGCCAAGCACGAGTTCCAGGCGGAGACGCGCCAGCTCCTGGACATTGTGGCCCGCTCGCTTTACTCTGACCACGAGGTCTTTGTGCGTGAACTTATCTCTAATGCAAGCGATGCGCTGGAGAAGTTTCGCTACACCTCGTTGAGTGATAGTGGAACGGAACTGGCAGGCAAGGACCGGCCTCTGGAGATTCGCATCACCACAGACAAGCCGCTGATGCAGCTGATCATACAGGACACGGGCATTGGCATGACCCAGGAGGAACTTGTTAGTAACTTGGGCACAATCGCGCGCAGCGGCTCCAAACAGTTCTTGGATCAGATGAAAGGGAACCAGCAGAATGTCAACTCAGAGGCCTCATCCAATATAATTGGCCAGTTCGGAGTCGGCTTCTACTCGGCTTTTATCGTAGCCAACAAAGTGGAGGTGTATACGCGGGCGGCTACGCCTGACGCAAAGGGATTGCGTTGGTCCACTGATGGCAGCGGCACCTACGAGATCGAGGAGGTGCCGGACGTGGAGCTGGGCACAAAGATCGTACTGCACCTGAAGACCGATTGCCGCGAGTACGCGGACGAGGATCGGATCAAGGCTGTGATTAAGAAGTACAGCAACTTCGTGGGCTCGCCAATTCTGCTGAACGGAAAGCAGGCCAACGAGATAAAGCCGCTGTGGCTGCTGGACCCGCAGACCATCAGCCAGGAGCAGCACCACGACTTCTACCGGTTCATCAGCAACAGCTTCGATGTGCCGCGATTCACGCTGCACTACAAGGCTGACGTGCCATTGAGCATTCACGCGCTGCTTTACTTCCCCGAGGGCAAGCCGGGCATGTTCGAGATGTCGCGTGACGGCAGCACTGGTGTCGCCCTGTACACGCGCAAGGTTCTTATCCAGTCGAAGACAGAGAACCTCCTGCCCAAGTGGCTGCGCTTTGTCAAGGGCGTGGTCGACTCTGAGGACATTCCGCTTAACCTGAGCCGCGAGCTTCTGCAGAACAGCAGCCTAATCCGGAAATTATCGAGCGTGATATCGTCGCGTGTGATACGATTCCTGCAGGAACGCGCTAAAAAGCAACCGGAGGACTATGAGACCTTCTACCGTGATTACGGGCTCTTCCTAAAAGAGGGCATCGTGACCTCCAACGATCACGCCGAGAAGGAGGAAATTGCCAAGCTACTGCGGTTTGACTCGTCCAAATCCGAGACCTCAAGTGGGCGCATGTCACTGGAGGAATACTATAATGCTGTTCCTGCCGACCAGCAAAATATATACTATCTGGCAGCCCCTAACCGCGTGCTGGCAGAATCCTCGCCCTATTACGAGAGCCTAAAGAAGCGCAACGAACTGGTACTGTTCTGCTATGAACCTTATGATGAGCTTGTGCTCATGCAGCTGGGCAAGTTCAAGAGCAAAAATCTCGTCTCTGTGGAGAAGGAAATGCGCGAGGAGTCAAAGGGACCGACAGCGACCACTGACTACGGAGAGGGCAGCCTGCTGCGATCAGAGCTGGATCAGCTCATTCCCTGGCTTGAGGACGAACTGAAAGATCAGGTCATCAAGGTGAAGGCCACATCTCGCTTGGACACGCACCCGTGCGTTGTCACCGTGGAGGAGATGGCTGCGGCTCGTCACTTTATTCGTACCCAGAGCCATCAGGTCCCAGAGCAAAACCGGTTTGCTCTGCTGCAACCGGAGCTGGAAATTAACCCAAAGTGAGTATGGTGGAGATCCTGGCTGCATCCCCAGCGCTTAACCCCGTATATTTTTCTCCAGGCACCCCATAATCAAGAAGCTGAATAAGCTGCGCGAAAGCGACAAGGAGCTGGCCCAACTGATCACAAAGCAGCTCTTTGCCAACGCTATGGTCGGGGCTGGGCTGGCGGAGGATCCTCGCATGCTGCTGATCAACATGAACACTCTTCTGTCGCGGGCCCTGGAGAAATACTAGGGCGAGCCGTAATAAAAATTTGTATAATTAGCCCTAAATTACGTGTTGAAATAGTTTTAAACATAAAATTACCTTTTTTCCGAAGGAAGTTGTATATATTATTTCAAATTTTAATGCTCTGAATCAAAAGCTACAGTGGGGGAGTCTGAATTAAGCCCTCAAACTTTTTCAACTGATTTTGTTTGGGTTTAAATAAAGAATCAGTAAATTACTAAATTAAAAACTAACTTCGGTTTGCCGAAGATGATGTATCTTTGCAGATTGCAATTAAACTATAAAATTAAAAACTAAATTATGAAATAGACTGAAATTATAATTCCTTACAAGGGTATAAATATATATGATAAAAGACATATATTTTATAGTTTCAGCTCGGGAGAGGTAAATTAAGATAATTATTGAATATTCTTGATTTTTTGTTGATTTTAAAAATAATAGCTATTATAATAGCTGCAAAGAATAGCTATTTTAAAGCTATAGCTAATTGCAAACTTCATAAGCTTTTCCATCAAAGCCCCAACGCTGTCCCCAACACTGTTCCGAACACTCCCCAACACTGACCCCAGCTCTTGCCCCGTGACTAAAGTTTATAAAAGCTAAGCAAAATAACTCCCTGGTGTTCAGTGCCGTATCCAATCCGAAACCGCTTTCAAGCAGCCAGCAGCAACCAGCCGCAGAGCAACTTGCTTTAATTAGATTTCTAATCACGTGAGTGAAGAAGCAAAGTCAACAATAGTAGTCATGTGAGCGGAAAAGTTTCTGGCCTGCGACAAAACATTTCTGCTGCGACAACTCCAATTGGAACAGACTAAAGCTAAAGCTAATTCACAAGGAAAACTTGTTCAACATTTTCTGCCACGACATACACACGCACACAAAGCGAATTCGCAGTGAGGTTGCTTTTGTGTGTGCGTTTTGTGAGCGGGCAGTTGTGTAAAAAGGAGTCGATAAGGTTAAACCAGCAGCAAAAAAGAAAAAAAAGAAGTTTTCAGCAAACTTCCATGTGATTGTGTGTGCGTGCGTAATTTTCCAGGCCGTTGTCATTGCCAATTGGACTTTCCGTTCACGTCTTGTCATGCGCTCACTCTCTCACGCACACAGGCACATGACTTGGGCAAATACAACAATCGAGCGAGTTGCCTCTCGCTCTCTCTCTCTTTTCAACTCTCTCAATATGGAGGTGGGAATGAATACACACTCAAAGCGGCCGTTGGTGGGACCTACAAAATACCACAAGAAATAGTTGTATTTTTCAGATATTTCCTTGCCCAGGCTTCGGTTACACTAAAACAAAGAATTTTCGTTGAGTGCCTTTCGCTCTCCCGCAAAAAAAATTCGTCGCAGCAGCAGTGTGGTCGCAGAACAGCGTAAAAATACCTTGCATACATATACATCAGATATATTGTACATATAATAAAAATACTTTGTTTCACTCGCAATACATATACAACGCGCATAACTTTTCGCCGTGCAAAACGCCGAAGAAACCTACAGTGCAGCGAAACGAACTAAAATCTTGGTTTTTCGATCATTTTTAGCCTAAAACAAACACAACAAACAAAGCAAAATGTCTTCTGAAGTGACAAGCGACAACCCCATCTATGGCCCCTTCTTCGGTGTTATGGGCGCCGCCTCCGCCATCATCTTCTCGGGTAAGTTTGACTAGAGTTAAAAATGCCGTGCCGTGAAAAATCGAACATTGTGTGGCGTAAAGGGTGGAAGAGGAAGAGGGAGCACCATGTGGGTGTGCGGGCCTTTGTAGGTGGTTAGTAGTAGTGCGCGTGACAAGCAGAAAATGGTTTAGACTGGAAAATTTATGCTGAAACTGATCTATTGCGATATGTTTACATCATGTAGAAATGGGAAAACTTAATTTGTCTAGTTAGAAATAAAATTTGCATGCTAAAAACGGCATTACTCATGTTCACCGATACATATATACATACAAGAACACGAGCTGCGCGCTCTCGCTCTCTGTGGCATTGAGCGCGCGCGAGTGTGTGAGTGCGAGAGTTACTGTTTTCGGTGGAGTTTATGAAACGCGCTTTCCCTTTCCCACAACAGTCACAAGACCCACTGACAGTGTTGCCATATATAACAATTTTTTTCTTTGCCGTCTTTGGTCAGAGCAGTACAGAATTCAAGGACCAGGACAGATAAATGGATGAAACATACATGCACAGGAAAAGCGGGGTTTTACAGAGATAAGAATTGTATTTTTTCTTGTGACGCGTGCCCCCTCCCCCCATTTCCTAAGCCCAATCAGCTGACAAGTGTGGTCTAATTTCCGAATAATTGTGGATCTTTGTTTGGCTTAATAATCACATGCCGAAATCGCCTACTGCATGATCAATTGAATTCCATTCTACATCACATGGCCGGCTGACGATCTTTTCAAACGGCTTATCGCGGTTACCCCACTGATAAAGTGGCTTATTTACCAATTGACTTGGTCGAGATAAGATAATGCTGAACCGAACTGATGAAGCGAGTGGGGCCAAGCCAAAAGAGTAGCGAGCTCGCGCTGCGGTTGGAGGAAACTCAAGCTCGCGAACGCTTTCCACCAGTTTCTGACGCAAGCCTTATGTCATGCCTTGGAACTAGTCTTGTGATTTCCACCTGCTTCCAACACCTTCCATCGTTCTGATTTGATAATCGGGAAGGTTTCCGTGCCGTGTTTACCCGGCCCATTATCACCGCTCGGCGACTGGTATAGCTATCTGACTGCTTATGCAATTAGAGTCAAGAGCGTAAATCAATTTTGAGCTTTTATCATCAGTAACTGCCTCCGGATCTGGCAACGCCGTTCCAAGATCACATGAGCGGGCGTATCAGAGAATTTGGGTTCCGATTAATTTTCTCTCTCTGGCAGCTGGAAACTGCAGTTGATTTTCCGCTGACGGAAGCACTGACTCACTATCCCACTACGAACAATGGGCGTTGCTTTCAACTGGGGCTTATCAGCATTTTCCACTGCCCACTTGCCACTTGGCTGGCCCACATCCTCGTCCCGCGGTGGTCTAAAAATACCCATGAGTGCCACGAACATCCTTCACACGATGACATTCAGCTCCAGCAGCATACTCACGAAGGCATCCTCCTACGCCTACCCGCGCAATCGCAGTAGCAGAAATAGCGGTAGATGTGTAAGGAACAGAGTAGAAGCTAAAAAAGCCCAGTTATAAAAATTGGATATAAAACCCTTCAATATTATTTTTGTTAGTCCCTCTTTAGTTAGCTCTCCTGGTTCATAATCTTTTGTAGTCCCAAACTTGCAAATATATGTACACAACACAAACAAAATTTATTTGGGATGCTGCTGCGAGAGCGGGCGCATGTCTGTTTTTGGTTGTATTGCATTTTAATCAATGAACCTGCACACTTTCCTAGTGGAAGCACTCTGTATTGGGGGTACAGGTTGGATTACCTCTGGATTTATCTTATCTCGTATCCGTTTATTAACAGTTCTAAAAGAGATTATAAAAACAAAAACACCTGCAGCTCTAAATCATCCATCGTGCATTCCTTTTTGACTTCAACTTGGCTCTCTCTCTCCTACCTGTTCTCTTTGTATCGCTCGGTGAATGTTTTTTTTTTTTTTTTTTTCGTTTTGTTCACTCAACTGTGAAGCCTGCAAATTGTTTTTGTTCTACTAGCTCGGTGCTGTGTTTTGCCTGGCTCTTGCCATCTCCCCCAATTGTATAATTATCTTCGGATGTGCTGGCAATTGTTGACTCTTACTGTTATTCTGTTTTTGCCTCTTCCTTCCATTCATTCACGTTTCTTTGTGTGCGCACATTTTTTGTTTCGCTTTTTAACGCCCACAGAAACGTCTGCGATGCCGTCTGTCGCTTGATAAACGCATGAGTATGCGTGGGGGTATTTAAAAATTCGCATCAGTAGCAGCACCAGTTAAAAGGCGCTGAATGCCATTTGAGTATTGTTTTTAAGTATTATTGGTTATTTAAATGCAGCGCAAATACAGTGAATAGTCGTCAATGTCAAAATGGAGTACATACGTGGTACTCGAGCGGTGTGTACACACTGTTTACCAGCTGATGAAGCTGCGTTGCAAGCACAAATTAGTGCCACAGAGTACTGGGTCAATAGCCTAAATCTTAAATATTTCCTTTGAATTATTTGTGGGGCATTCCTGAATACATTCAATAGTCACTAATTGTTATTGAAATGTAGATACAAATGCATGCGGGTATTTCAGAATTGCCCTCTAATATTGTGCTTGTTGTTTATGACGACAGCCTCGACCTCATAGATACACACATATGTATCTGTTTGTGTGTTTGTGCGCCAGACGCGTGGATATTTCTTGTGGGCATAAGAAATGGCTTTTCCACTGTTTTCCTCCGTTTGGTGACGTCAAGTTGTTTCTGGGCGATTTAGGCCAGTTCTTAAATCTCATATTTTAAATATTTTCTGCATGGTTTTCAGCTATAATGAGTTACTTTAGGGCGGAAATACGATAATTAAAAGTCACATGACAAGGGGGTTTCGCTCTCTTCGTTCGTTAACTCTGAATACACCCATATAAACGAGTATGGGTTTATTAGCTGGTGTGTGTGTGTGTGTGTGTGTGCATTAATTCGATTTATCAGTTCTCCCTCTCCCACAAAGCACAGAGACGGACAACGCTCTCAGTTATCTGAAACTGGTTTTGTACTTCAATTAATGCCAGGCGGCCACACAACTAAGCATACATACATACATACACACATACGTTTACCTGTTCAATTGACACACATCAGATGCTCCTTTCTTTTTCCCCCTCTCTCCTTCTAGTGCCATCTGTTTGGCTGTGTTGTGTAAAGTTTAGCTTGGCCTTATCAAAATTCGCCTGACTTTTCGATTTCAACTTGTCGAGAGAGCGCATTACTAGTCACTCGGTTTCGCGGAATTCGAGCTCTTCTCATCGTCTCTCCAACTCTCGCAATGAGTGGCACTTTTGCGGCTGCCCAAGTGGCTTGAAGGGGCGGCGGGGGGTTTTTTATGGGCGATCATGTGACTGTTAACTGTTTCGCCCGCCGTCAGAGTTTGAGAACTTGAATCGATTTTATGGCTTACACAGTTGTTGTTATTTTATGTTTTATTTTTATGAATATTAACCAAGAGAAGGGTCAAGTAATTATTATTTAATGGCAAATAAGAAAACCTTTTCAACTGATAGCTTCTGTGTTAGCTGAAATTTAAAATATGGCAACCAAATGGCTTAAAAGCAAGGACCTCTTTGGTACGGACAAAATAACATGATCTTTAGGTAAAATAAAAATATATTTACCTTATTGGTGGTTCCTAACTTTTCTTCGTTATTTATTGCTACAACTTATTTATGTTTATTAACTCTCTTCTACAGCTCTGGGCGCTGCTTATGGCACTGCTAAGTCTGGTACCGGCATTGCTGCCATGTCAGTGATGCGTCCTGAACTGATCATGAAATCCATCATTCCTGTGGTCATGGCGGGTATCATTGCTATTTACGGCCTGGTCGTGGCTGTGCTTATTGCCGGCGCGCTGGAAGAGCCCTCAAAGTACACACTATACAGGTACAGCTATACACTTTGCTGAATCATTAAATTCAAATTACTAACTGTCCTATGTTCTGTACGTCTACAGGGGCTTCATTCACTTGGGAGCCGGTCTGGCGGTGGGCTTCTCCGGCCTGGCAGCCGGTTTCGCGATTGGAATCGTGGGAGACGCCGGTGTCCGTGGCACAGCACAACAGCCTAGGTTGTTCGTCGGCATGATCCTGATTCTCATCTTCGCCGAGGTGTTGGGTCTCTATGGTCTGATTGTGGCCATTTACCTGTACACGAAATAAATCAATCAATGCAAACAACACACAACAAAAAATAGACAAACGGCGCGCCCAGCAATCAGTAAACCAACAACAACATCGACATCAACATCAGGAGCTGCTAGAGAGGAGCAGGTAAAATTGTGACCCCCAACGCGCGACATTCAAGATCCAGCAGCGCGTGTGCGGTGGTAGCCCTGGCGGCGGCCGTTGTACATAGCAAGAACGACAACCTCGAGTTGTTGGTCCTGCCGGGTGTTGCAGGATTTCTCGCACGCGCTGCCCGCCGCCCGATGGCGGTGCCTCAATTGCAACTATTTCTCTTACTTTGCAGTCGATCTGCTGGTGCGCGTGGTTTAGCTTAGTTATTTTCCGTTCAAAATCAGTCTTTTAAACACGAGGAAACAACAATTTGCAGTTAAGTTCATAAAGTTGTAATCATTATGATTTTCGCTATATATCAAGAAAACCTCCCTTTACTTATTATTTTTCGCTCCACAATTTTGTGTGCTCTTTGTTATTTGTTTTTTCCATTATTATTATTAAATAATGTTTAGTGTATATGTAAAGTTCGTTAAACAAAAAAAAAAAAAAAACTGTAAAGAAATCAACAACCAACAACAATTGTCAGAAAAACTTTGTACATTTGCATTGAGCCTGACGCGCGGCTGCAACAAATCAGATCAACAAGTTTAGCGAAAAGGGCCAAAACAACAAACAAACAAGCAAGCAACAACCACCAACTAGCCACTGCTTCGCCCCCTGCCAAGTGGCACAACAACTCACAGCTTTCGCCTGGCTGTTTGGGCGCGCTTCGTCCCTTACGTTCTCGGCGGGGCCGGAGTGGAAGCTCACCACAGCAGCGCTAGCTGGGCGGTTTTTGTGCGCGGTGGGGGGGGTGGGCGGTGGCAGAATGCTTGGCAATACTTTAACGTCATCTGCGAAAAACCAACTACATGCAATCATTCACACACACACACACACATACAAAATGTAACTAAGTCCTATGTTTATTTTTAATTATTGTTCAATTCTAAGAATAATATATTAAAAATTAATAATAATAAATTATATATATATAATTATGATTTTTTGTGATAAGAACAAGATGGTAATACAAAACAATTACGGTATTGATATACATAATATATACAAAAATATATATATATATTTAAAGGAGAACAAGAAATCATACAACAATTATACATATTAACATGAGAAAGTTGTTATAAAACAATACAAATCAAGTGAAAACTGAGAAGAATACTGCAAAACAACAAAACAAACAACCAACACAACATACACAATTTTTCCGCTGTTATTGTATAGTAAAGAAAATATTATATATATATAAAATATATATTATGTATAAAATATTAACAAGAAATTGTAGTAGCAAAATTATAAAC
The DNA here is from genome assembly GCA_008042485.1 of Drosophila mayri. Lineage (NCBI taxonomy): Eukaryota > Metazoa > Arthropoda > Insecta > Diptera > Drosophilidae > Drosophila > Drosophila mayri. The sequence goes on along the minus strand of VNJN01000661.1, from coordinate 236,250 downwards.
AAAACAAACAAGAATACCAACAACAAAGTCGTGCAAGCAGAACCCAACAAAAAAGTGTAGATGGAATGTTGCAAATGAAAACTCATACCAACAACAAAAACAACCACATTTAGCAGCACGAAATCTACCGGAAAAACTGAAAAAAAAAATTGTAAAATCCCAACAAATTAGAAGTTATAAGCAAGCAGCAAAACAAAAAAACCAAATCGATATGTATAGTGGCTTTAGGCAAATAACAACATAAATTTGTTAGGGATCCGTTCCGATCCCATCCCCGTCCCCTAGAAGTTGGCATCCTCCCCCCGCCCGTTGAACACCGATGCATTCGTGATGCTGAGAATGCGGAGGAGCTCAACCTTGCGTGGGCGCCGACCTTGTGGGGGCGGTGGTGGCATTCGGACTTACGCCCTAAACACACATTGAGAGAACACAACCGAAATGCACAACAAGAAGACGACTTGTACACTCGATCTACGCAATAAGGCATTTGTATATAAAAAGTGTCGTCGCTGCCAATTGATCCATCTGCAGTCATTCTCCTTGGTCACCGCAGGACTGCAGCGCCCGTGTTGCGTTCATCCTGTGACTTGGCTTAGGGGAGTCGACGGCGGTGGATGGATTGCTTCATATTCCGGCACGAACTACATTGGTATTGATTCAAGCAACCCAGTTTTATGAGCAAATCTTTTTGGTAAATCCATTCCTTTTGTGAAACGAAATAGAACCCAATTTGTGTAACGAATTCTTATTGTTATTTGTTTAAGATGCATGCACCCCCCTAAAAAAATATTCCTATACATTTGTGCAATCGATGAAAAGGTTTTAGAAAACTGTAACTGTGTATTCGAAACAACACCTAAAGCAAGCAACAACAACAACCAACAACAGACATTGTATGAAATAAATTGTAATTTCTAATTTCCAAAAAAAAAAAAAAATGTTTAAATTGACTTTGGGAGGGAAATGGATAATTTATCAATGGGCATGTACAATGCAAGTGTTTGGATTTGCGTTTAAAAATGGACTTGACACTTGGCGGTCCAGAAGGCAGTGAGAGATCAGATGCGATGACAAGGGATTTCTTTGAGTGCGCCAGTGAGATTAACTACGCATGACAGAGAATTAGCATTAAGCATTAACATTATACAAAAGAGAAAAAAAACCAAAGGGGGTTCCCCTGTTCGATATTAATATATGATGTCACTTTTTGTAACCACGGATTTTCCAACACCGTAGATTGTCGAGTATATATATAAGTAAAGTAATAATATAAGTACATATTCTTACTTTACTGATATGTGAGTTGAAGTGCAACAACACAGACTGGGACAAACACGGAAAGATTGTGCAATTAGAAGTCAACAACAGATGGATTATGGTCCAATTCTTTAATAAGGAACTGGACCGCACAAGGGGCAAGAATAGGGATACATATAAGAATATCATATTAATCATAATAAATACAAAAATATAATCGGGAATAAAGTAAGAATATAAGTCAAGACTAAAGTTCTAAAGTACTTACTTTATTCCTGATCATATTTACAACATCGTACTCTCTATGATATTATGCAAGAACTATAAAGTAATAAACACAAATTATATTCCAATGCGTTTCTCATCGGCTCGAGTTGTCTTAGGCGTGCATCTGAGACTAAATTAATATGTTAACTTAAAATGGGTCGGGGAAGGGCTCTTCTGGCAGACTTAGAAATTCTTGATTGTCACTAAAATGTTATACCCCTATTCCCCTCATTCGGAGGGAGGAGGCTGGGTTCGCATTTTTTTTAAATTTTAAAATTTGAATTAATTGTCCATCGTCAAAAATGTCCATAAAATATTATAACTATGTCATTTTTCAAGATATTTTAACCAAACTTAATATTTGGCCATCTTATAATATTTCATAATTTCGGTTTTAATTTCAGGGAAATCGGCCAACTATATCCTATAGCTTCCATAGGAGCAATTAGGAAAATAAAAAAACCATAACTTCGACGATTATCAAACCATTTTCATCAAATTTGAGATTTGGCAACTAATTATTATTTTTATTATTATTTTCGGTTTTAATTTTCCAGTTTAATTCTGCAAGGGTATAGCTAACTTCGGCCTCACCGAAGTTTATGTACCCTTGCAAAATTAAATTGGAAAATTAAAACCGAAAATAATAATAAAAATAATAATTAGTTTTCTTTTCCTTTCTTGTTTCTTTTACTTTCCTGATTGTTCCTATGGAGCTATAGGATATAGGCGACCGATCGATTTTCATAAAATTAAAACCTAAATTCGAAAATACCTTGAAAACTGGCATAGTTATAATTTTTTTCAAAAATTTATCCGATCGTTCTTATGGTAGCTACATACATATATGATATACATAGTTTCGTTCCGACATATCTATGAGTGAGAGTATATAGAAGACTAACTGCAAAGTATTATTCAGATAGCTTAAAACTGAGGGACTAGTTTACGTATAATCAGACAGACTGACAGGACATCGCTAGATCGAACTCTAATCTAATATAATTTTTAAAAATCTGTAAAGTAGAGATTTCAAAATGGCTTCGGACATGAAGGATTGGATGATTAAGGATATGAGAGAAGTTTCAAAGGGCATTCAACTTGTCAGCTCGTAAATATACTCCCTAAGCGAATACTTACCGTAGTCAGAGCAATGATACCAATTTGTTTAGTTTCTGCATCGGATTAGATGTAATTATTTTGATCTGTGATACATTACCCGAAAGTATGTTCAACCTGTGATTGCATCAAGTATTAAGGACACCGGACCTGGAGCCAAAATAAAACTGCCAGACTGACTTAGTACTTGTTTTCCATATATATTTTCTTGACATTTCTCGGCGCGTTACATGGTTTTCGGGTTTAGTATCTGGTTTGAGTCCACTTGTACATACTATGTTGTGTATATAGAGTTTCAATAATATATATGTGTGTATATAATTCTTTTGATTATATTAGTTACAATCGAAACAGCAACATCGCTGGTGTTGGTGTTGGGGCTGTGTTTCCATCCCAGTCGCTTAGGATTTGGCCAGAACTGAGTCCGAAATCAAAACTTGATGCCTCTCCTGTGTATACAGTGTATGTATGTTATAATGTATGTACGCCTGTTAATTGCCATGATTTTGGAGCCTAATTGATTTCCCTCTGCGATTCATTAAAGCGGTTGTAATATTAACATTATGGTTATGATATCGAATATATATCTCGTACTATGTATATAAACTCCTCTCTCTCTCTGTGGCTACTATGTACAGGCTCAAAACTGAGCTCTCGGGGCGAAAGGCAAATGTATACTTCTGGGTGATTCGTTTGGGAGGAGTCTCTCTCTCTCGGCGTAACCGAAAATGAACTGGGAAATGTGGGAAAGTGAACATATAGTAGTTCCTATGTGTATAATATTGTATGCAATATTAGCAAAATATGGAATTAGCCTATCTGGTTTCCCCTTGTTTGGTTGTTTTCTTTGTTTGTGTGTACTATACTTCTCGTGTATAATCGTACTGTCTGTCCCTTGTTTCTCGACTCGGCTCTGCTTCGGATCGCTACAATTTTGTGCCGCCCCTCTGATTAATCCTTCTGACAAAATATTTATAACGCCGCACTACGTACATATGTATATACTCTGGTTCGCTTTAGAAAACGTTTCTCGAAAAATTCTTTAGTGTGTTGTTTTATGCTTGCAAAATTTGAGGTAGTTTTATTTTATTTGAATTTATTTCCTCTACTTCTTCCCCTTACTCGGGGTGATCCTTGTTTCGATTTACTTTAGATTTCGTTCTTTTTCTTTTTTTGTGGCAGTACAAAGCGTTGAACAATATAATATGGGCGAAAGGCATCGAAAGACGAAAGACCGAATGGAAGATGAGTCCACCACAAAGCTTGACCGGCGATTATCGTACAAGTATTGCTTTAAATCATTATATATGTATATGCCAGATTATATACTTCCTTATCACCTATAACTAATTACGGGGCAGGGCGGGCTTATATACTTTAGACAACATCCAGATACACATATTAGACGTAAGGTATACATTCTTCTCTGGCCGAGTGCTGTGGCTATGGTTGCAACTTAGGGAAAATACTCAAGTTGGGAATGGAATCGGCGACAGGCAGCAGCGCTCGCGTTCGCATACTAAAATAATCAGTCGTTCTTAACAACTGGATTCGTGTGTTGTTGTTCCATTACATTTTTGGCAGTGTTGAGTACTCTTTGTATTACTTTAGACACGTATAAATTCATTGGCATAGAAAATCATAATCTACGGCTATTGATTAAGGCGAATTATGCTTACACATATCATATGTACATATGTATGTATGTTGGGCTTGCCGTTCAGATATGTACACAAAACCGAAGCAAAAGTCAAATAAATTGCCTTCTGTTTCGTCCTCTGTGAAATTATAAGAAATTAAAATGAAATATGTAACATTTTGTGGTTTGTTTTATTTCTTGACGTGTCGATTGCTGATTTCTTCTCTCGATAACTTTATTAAGCATAGTTTACTTGAATTTAGCCAAAGACCTTATAATGACAAGACAAGTGACGTCCAATTGACGTGCAATTCTCTTTCTCTACCAATGCGAGGGCAAAGATCGTGTGGCGTTACTCATCTTGTTATTACAACTCTTTGGTTTAGCCTTGGCCAAGTTCTAAATAAATTTCGTTTAAATGTAATTTTAGGGAGCGAAACTTATTAATTTATATTATATACTATGTACATTGCGTTAAGCTCTCTCCTCTATCCTCTCTCCTCCTACTTAAGTGTATAAATGTCGCAAAACGAACTAGAAACGCTGATTTATTGGCGAAAGTTGCATTCAATTTGCACTAAATTAATGGATAATCAATCGTCTTGGGTCTAACTTGGGCTTAAAACTGCTTGCATTGCTGTTCGTTCGTTCGAGTTGAGTACAAAATTTGCTTACAAATTTTATTTTGTATTTTTTGTAGCGGTAAATGCTTCAAGTCTTGTGTTCTTCAACTTCCATCTACAACTATTTCCTAACTTTAACTGCTCAGTTGTGTGCGTTGTTCTTCCTCTTCTGCTATTTTAGTAGTACAAGTTTTGGCCAGTTTCTAAGAGTAAATTTAAATACAATGATGGGGGCAACTAAACAGAAAACAAAATAAAAACTTTAAACATAAAATGGGCTTTCCAAAACAAAGTCTTGTCCATTCGGAGGATCTCGCTTCAATTTACAGTTAAGATTTAAGAGTAAACTAGAAACATAACGCTAGAAAATGAGGACATTCGTTCTATGCAGAACACTCGGGTGGGTTGAGATACGAGGTGGCCACTATTTGCTCCTCTGACTCTGACTCCGACTGCATCCGTATGTACAATGGTGGCTAAGAACAATTCACTAAACTAAAAAAAAACAAAAATGAACAAAGCGGGGCATTTACACGTAGTCTCTATGCATATATATAGGTGTATAAAGTACGCGTAGGTGGTAGCTTACTTAGTTCGTACGCTAACTAGTCTACTTGTCACTGTTTACTCGTTTGTCGCTTGTGTTCCGGTTTAATTACTTAGAGAATACTTAGATTCTTAATTCGCCCATCTAGATGGGCACCAGGGCGTCTGTTGGCACCAACTCAGCCATCTGATCCTTCCTGGCCATCGGCACCGTTTTGGGCGGCTTCCGCGGATGCTTGCGTCGTTGCTGCATCTGCAACTTGGTGATGCTGAGCACCTGCTGATAGCTGGACACCGTCTCACAACTAGCACTACGCGAGCTAATACCGTCGTCTTCCTCGTCGTCGTCGTCTTCCTCTTGCTCCCCATCCTCTTCGTAATCACTGCCGCTCAGCTCGCCGCCAATAACCTCGTTGACATTGTAATCATCGGCAAAGAGCTGGGCGTCGTATCGCAGCCGGAAAGCGGTGCTCAGCAAGCTGTCCACGCGCGTCTTTTCCGCCGGACGCATTTGCTTGATGTGCAGCACCTTGGTGTGTCGGCGCGTCTGGTTCGGACACTCAGGCAGCCACTCGTCAGAAATGCTAAAAGGAAGAATTGAGAAGTGAGCATCTGGCAATGAGTTGCAAATTGTTAGAACTTACATTTCGCGCGGCGACCAGCGAACGAAGCACTCATAGCCTCCCTGACTGTTGCGGCGTCTCATCAAGCACTGTCCCTGAAACTCAATGGCCTGGGCGCCGTTGGTAAGCGTGCTGATTTGGCGCAAGCGATGCTGCAGCCCCTCCATGATGCCAGTGTCAAAGAAGTCGAACATGCGGGCTGAAATTAAACGAAAGTGGTCAATACAGTAAGGATTTCCCCCGTCCATAAAATAGGGTATCTACCTGAAAAGGGTTGGCGGCGGTAGCGTAGCTTCTTGCCGTTTTTACGCAGCTGTTTCGGCACGGGCGGATCGGATGTGCGCTTGCTGGTGCTCTCCTTGGCATTGTCCGTGGCATTGAAGTGGTTGTTCACGTGCTTTTGTAGCGCCAGCTGTGTGAAGCAGGATCAAGAGTTAGCAACGATCAGGAATTGGATGGACAAGTGACGGTCTTACCTGTGAGCCGAACCTCAGCCCGCAGCCTTCGACGATGCACTTGAACTGCTTGGAACCACCATGCGAGAGCACGTGGCGCTCTAGCCAGCGACGAGAGCAAGACTCCTTGTTGTACACCTTGCATCCAACCCACAGGCAGGCGAAGGGACCCGTCTGCGTGTTGACGTGATGCGTCTGCATATGGTCCAGCAATTTGGAGTTACTCTCATGCTTTTTGTTGCACTTGTCCCAGTAGCAGACGCCATCGTGTCGCTTGCCTCCCTTGCCACCAGCCCCCGCTCCGGCCGGAAAACGAATGGTCTTCGGCTGCGAAAGAATCGGCGAGATGGCGCTCTTTGGCAGACCTTTACTGGTAGCCTCGGCCAAGGCAATGTCCACCACAGTGCGTGTGCTGGGCGGGTTGGGTGTAGCGGAGGAATTGGCAGAAGAGGCGGGCGAAGCGACGGCGGAATTGTCATCTGGTGATGCGGGAGATGGTGCATTGCTGGCTAGAGAGCTACTGTCGGAGACAGAGACGGCTGACGAGGCTCTGCTGCCACTGGCTGCAGTGGTGGGTGGACCCACAGAGGCTGATTTTGATGAGCTGAAAGAGTTATAATTGCGGATTAGTTAATGACATTCGCTTCTGCCAAATATTCTTCAGACTAAAGAGGTTTTCGCGGAAACTATACTCACATTGCATCTGCTATCGAGTTGCTGCTCTCGCTGTTGCTCAGACTTCCTCCTATCCCTGACTCTGGCGTCGGCAGGTCCCTCAGCCGCTTGTGTGTCTGTTGTGTCTCCAGTGAGACCACCGATTTATCGTCCTCCTCGTCATAGTTGCTACTGCTGCTACTGCTTCCTCCGCTCGCCCTTGGCGCCGCTGCGTTTTTGGCTATCTGGTCTGGCAGGGGAAGAGATGGCGGCGCAGGGGAGTCGGTGGCCTGGGAGCAGTCATCGCCGCCGCTGGAGATGCACGACGAGGTGACCAGTTCGCTGAGCATGTCCGTCTGGCTAGCCGCCCTGCGGCTGCTACCGCTCATGTTGCTTACCGCCGGGGAAGGAGAACCTAACCCAGATGGCGATGCAGACGACGGCGATGGGGAGTGCGCCGGCGTAGATGCCTCCAGTGAGAGATCCGCCGCAGAGCTGACCGAGTGCGAATAGCTGGAGTTGCTGCTGCACGAATTCGAGTTTGAGTTGCTGTTGCTGCAGTCAGGCATAAGTTCGTGCTTCAACGCCTCGCCGTTCGCATCCGCATCCGACCCAAATTCCTGATCCCTCTTAGGCAGCTGTCCGGCAAAGCTCTGGGGCTTCGGTGAAATTGGGAACATGGCCGAAGACGGGACGGAGCAGGACTGGGAGGCAAGCTCCGATGGCTCGGCCTTTATCTTACTGAAAGCAGAAAGTGTGCACGAATTGGAGGTCGACAGCGCCGGTGAGGAGCGAAGGCAGTGGCTGCCATTGCTGCTGCTGCTCGGCGAGCTGAAGGGTAGAGGGGTAAGCGGCTGCGCGGCCTTGGCCACCAGACTGATGGCCCCGTTCGAGTTTTTGACCAGGTCGAAGAGATCGGGTGAACTGTTGGCCAGCTTTATCGTGGCTCCTTGCTTTGCAATACTCAGCGTAGGTGTCAGCTTCGAGGGCGCGATGCTCACCAGGGGCGGAGTGGGCGTGGGTGCATTGGGTCCCGTGGGTGTGGCTGTTCCCGTGGATCCCGTACTCTTGCGCAACTGACCCAGTTCCTTGGTCGCCGACGTCGGCACCAGTGGCGGTGGCGTGGTGGGTGTAGCAATGATTGGCGCTGCACCAACGCCACCCTGAAACTTGCCGCTTCCCTTGGTAGCCAGTCGCTTTTGATAAGGCTTGGCGGCTGGCAGAGCCCGTTTGGGCGCTGTCGCGGATGTGACAGCCGAGGTACCAGTGGGCATCGACGATATAGTCACCAGCGGCGGCGGCTGCGTGGAGCTGTGCATTGGCGGCTTCACAATCGCTCGCTGTGCTGGTGCCTGTGGCAGTGGCTGTTGCTGTTGCTGTATGGCAGTGTTGCTGATGTTGCTTAAATTATTCGAGGCATTTTGGTTGTTGTTACTGTTGCTGGCAGTAGAGTTGTTGGCAGTGTTCGTAGTGTTGTTGTTCGTGGCAGCCAATGGCGGCGGCTGCGTGGCAGTGATGATTTGTTGCTGTTGATGTTGCGTCTGCTGTTGATGGGACATCAGGAGCTGGGCCAATTGTTGCTGCTGCATTTGCAACTGCTGCTGCTGCTCCGTCGACGGCTCAAAGATGGAGCTCAGGGCGGGAATCGGCTGCAGAGCAGGCAGCGTTTGTTGCTGCTGCTGATGCATGGCTAAGGAAGCCGCCACCTTTTGCTGCTGCTGCTGCTGCTGTTGTTGTTGCTGCTGCTGTTGCTGCTGCTGAGTGTTGGCTGCAAAGGCAGCAGCCAGCATTGCCGGCAGGGTGGCAGCATTCAGCAGCAATCCCGCTGGAGTGGCCATAAAAACTGGCTGGGCAGCAGCGGCGGCTGCTCCTCCCTGAACCAGGCGCTGCAACTGCTGCTGCTGTTGGGTCATCACCTGTTGCTGTTGTTGCTGCTGCTGCTGGGCGGCAATCGCAGCCATCTGCTGCTGAAACAGCTCCTGAAAGTTTTGTGCATTTCCGGGCGCCTTAGCCGCTGCCGCCACGGCAGCCTGTTGTTGTTGTTGCTGCTGCAGTTGCAATTGCTGCTGCTGATGCTGCTGCTTTATCAGTAATTCTTGCAGATCATTGGCGTTGAGCAACCCGAAGTTGCCAGCCGTAGCGGCGGCGGCAGTGGCCGTGGTGGCCGTCGTCGTAGTGGCCGTTGTGACCTGTTGCAGCTTGAAGACGGTACCGTTGAGGAAATACTGGGCAGCGGCCGCCTGTGCCGCCTGCGCTGCCTGCGCGGCAGCATTGTTGTTGGCCGCCGCTGCCACCGCCGCTTTGGCCACGTTGTTCAACTGCATGATATTGGCTGCGGCCGCCAGCTGAGGCGGCAGCTGGACTAGGTTAGGCAGCTGTACCGGCAATTGGTAGAGCGTAGGATTCGCGGGGGCGGGAGTGGGATTGGGTGTTGGCGCTGTAACAGGCGCAAGGGCGGTGGCTACCACGGGGGCGGGCGGTGAGATCGGTTTCTGCTTCAGGGCGGTGCCCGTTCCCGGCGGTCGGTATACCATAGCCGCCTTGCTTTGATGTTGTTGCTGCTGCTGCTTCATCTCGGGCGTTCTTGGAGCGATGGCCACGTGCTTCTTGGCCGGCGATTTTCCAGTGCTAGAGCCATGTGAAGAGCTGGACGATGAGGATGAGGAGCTGCCAGAGGAGCCACTGCTGGGGGTCTTTCGTAGATTAGGCGCCACCTGGGCTATCTTGGTTGGCTGCTTTGTGCTGCGCTCGATCTTCTTTAGCGCCGGCACAGGCAGACTAGGACTTGGAGTGGCAGTAGGCATTGGCGGAGCAATAGGGGTGACAGAAGCGGCGGGGCCAACTGGAGTAGCAGTTGGAACGGCTGCGGTGGTCGGAGTGGCCGCTGCCTTGGCCGCCTGCTGCTGCGCCTTCTGCTCCTTCAGCTGAGAGAGGATGTTGAAGTACTTGTTCAGTGAGGCTGTAGTGGCGGGTGTGCTCATGGTCAATGTATTTGCAGGATTGCTTTGTTGGCTGCCGGGCTGTGGCGACAGCTTGCCCCCACCCGGCGAGGGCTTCATTTGCGATTTGAAGAAGCCTGTGATCTTGGTCTGCGACTCCTCCAGAGCGGCTGCCTTCAGTCTTTTGCTGGCGTCTGAGCCGCCAGGGAGTTCGTTGCGCGCCTTCTTGGCCGCCGCCGCTCCGTTCCCCGTGTGGGATCCGTTGTCGCCGCCAGCGTTCCCTAGTCCCAGGCCCATTCCAGCACCTGCTCCCGTTCCGCTCGCCGTCCGCTTATTCTTGTTGGCCGTGGCGGCTGGCACGGCGGTGGAGGTGCTGCCTAGGCTGGTATTCCACGGCCACTGGAGCGTGGGCAATAGACTGGCATTACTGGGATTATTGTGGCGCAGTGGTGTCGTCGTCTTGGAGGCGCTGTTTCCGGCGCCATTGTGGCCGTGGCCGGACCCAAGATGACTGTGGCTATGAATGGCTGGCGACGGGGACTGGCTGGCCGCGCCGGATGGCGGGGAGGAGGACGCGGCGGTACCGCCGCCGGCGGAGCTGCTGCCGCTGGAGTTGCTGCCGAGGATTTGGGGTGGCATCTTGGTCAGCGGATCGGGCGATTCGCTCAGTTGCGAGTGCGCGCTATACGGGGAGCCGGGATCGGACGCATCCTCACTGGAGCCCGTGCTGGAGTCCGCGCAGCTCAGCGAGGTGGCAACGCCGCTGAAAAAGGAGAAAAATAATCCATAAGTACAAATCTCTTATCACATAGACAATACATTCGTTAAGGGACGAATGAGCTCATTTCAGAGGGTTTGCACGCTGACCAGGGCCTTGCCACTGCGCTTATAGTTGCTCCTAGATCTCGACATGCCTCCGATTTAGCCACACCTTCTTGGAAGCGGATCGAGGAAAGCTAGGAAACCGATGCAAAGTGCATCGCTTGTCGGAGCACGCGAGGTCCCTAATTTTAATTCATTAATTCGTCAATTACATGGCCTCCACACCTCGAATTTGTTTGTGTTTATATATGTGTATGCCTTTGGTCTTTTTTTACACGCTTTGCTTGTTTTTTCTTCTGTTTTTCTCTTTTCTTCGGTTGTTTATTTGCCTGGCAGTGTTGGAAAGCCGTCAGGCCTATCGATAACCACGGCTGCGCCAACAGCGCTGCTGAGAGCTGATAAATTTCCCAGGCAATCGACAGGGCGCGAGAAACAGCAGTGTGTCCGAATTTAAAATGGTTAAGAAATTCGTGTACATTATCATTATTAAATTGTGACTTAGAACTGGAAATTAAACACGTAATCCCTTCAAATATACCAGTAAACTGAATATATATGATATAAACCGAACTTGGTTTAAGAGAAACATTAAATAAAAGAACGGAAAATTATGCTGCAAAAGAACGAATAGCAATGGGCGAGTGCAAGAGAGAGGAGGACTCACAAATGAGAGAGCACCTCGCATATGTAGCACACAAACACACACAAAACGGGGGTCGATAAACGAAAGCATAAAGTAAACAAAAAATGCTTCTCTTCCATTCTATCTTCCTCGTTCGTTCTGATTGTCTGTCCGCGTGCAACATAAGAACAGCAACAACAACAACAACGGTGAGAAGAAGTACAAGAGGAGGAGCAGCAGAAAAGGGGCGCAATCTAATACGGGAAAATTTCAGTTTCAGGTAGCAGGCCAAGTCGCGCTTGTGTGTTGCGGGCTGGTGTATACACACACTCACACAATCACCCGACAGGAGAGCGAGATGGCCAAGGACTGGAGGAATCGAACGGGATGAACGGACTGCCCGTATGTACATATGTATGTACTTTTATCTACAAAAAATATCCTCTGGTCGCAGAAAAGGGTATTTTTGTATTCGACAATTCAGGAACTTTTAATTCGATGCCTAATCTGCTGTCAAGCGAATTAATCCGTTAATATACTTAAATAAATTACTGCGGCTTGAAAAATTGATAAAAATTGCTTTCCCGCTGCATTTTATTTTTAATGTTGTTATAAATTTAAAATAAAAACGAAATACCATCGGTAACTCTTATTGGTCCATAATAAATGCATAATATATATTAATTATTTGTTATTGGTCATTAAATTTTAAGTGAGTTACAACTATATTTGAATAAGATTAATAGAAAAGTACCCATCATTCGTATTATTTCTGGGTGCTGGGATTGACATTCCACCTGACATCGATGGCTAAACGTATCGTTAAATACAGACATTATTTCTAAACTCAGTATTCAGACTAAAAAACCATGTTCTGTTGCTGGTTTCTTGCCTGCCCCGTTTTACCTACTGAAATTACAGCCCTTCAAACACACACACATATCACTCGGTTGGTGAAAATAAAAGAAATGAAACGAAAGAAAATAAAACGAATATATAAAATGGAAACACGATGTATTTTTATGTTTGTCTACCTCAGAGATCCTACAGATTACGTTTTTATGTGATAGGCCTATTACGGCGGAAAGAAGATGCGGAGATGCGTCCAGCGGTTGACTGGATTTTGAAAACAACTACTAATTTTCTAAAAAGATCTTTACTGCCGAAAAACCTGATATACCCTAAATATTTCGTGTATCTATTGAGTCGAATTCAAATATGTAAGAGTTGTGAGATGCAAAGGTATAATAACTTGAACTAAACAGAACGTGGCGTTGCACATTGTAAATTATACAGATCACATAACTACATAGAAATACTAAATTTGATGACAGGATTATAAAGAAATACTTTGTGGGCAAGCACTGCAAGCATTGTTGTATTGGAGCAATCAAAGATTCGTTGTATTTGTCCTGCTTTTCAAGGCTATTCATTTTGGCAAGCTTACCGTTAAAGCTCAGCTTCTATTGGCCACCAAAACGTACTAGAAAAATAAGAACAAAGAGCTGGCAAATTTTTTGACCTATTCACAAAAATGTAAGATTTTTTAGACTATCTGGATATCACATAATTTCACATACATACATATGTACGTAGACATTCCTAAATATGTATATGAACTAGGTTTTTTTAATTTTCCCACAAATATTAACATACAAATAAGTATACAAATGTAAGATAAATTTTTACAGAAACACTCATTGGAATCGATATTGAAAAATTTTTTAAATTACACAGCCAAACGGATGCTACCCCATAAGAAATTCGGGTTCCATTTGGTCCCAAGGGGTTTATTGTTCTGAGAAACAAGCAACTCGATTTCCTATTCTAAGACAAAACATATCTTAGAATTCCATTTAAACTTAAAATAATTTTTTCAGTTCAAACGTTGTTTTTCATAAACGTTTTTATATACTTTAAATAACAGTAAAATCGTTAAAAATACCGGATAGTATAAATTTTAATTCACTTTCTTTCACAGCATGAGGTTGGAAATATCCCTAATCTGGGGGGTCAAAACTGATCAACAAATAATAAGCAAATGGATTTCGGATTCAAATTTACATAAATGGTCATTATTATATGTTATAATATGTACATACATAGGTGGTTTTTATTATATGCATGTTATAATATCGATGAACATACGAATATCTGTTTGTGTGGCATTTAAGCTAACGGAATTGAAAAGTAATCACTTTTGGTATTGTTTGCGATTTTGTTTGCGTCCAGCAATTATTATTCATGAATATCATAATTTATTATTTAAACTGTCTACATTATTTACATTTTTATAGAGTTTTTAAATCAATTCCTGATGGATAAATTCTTTTATCACTTATCATTTTTCTGATTGCCGACGGTCTTTTCCACTCGCGCTTACAGTTCGGATTTGCAGTTTTTATATTTGTACATATTAAACATGCACGTTAAATCATTATTACAAAACCATTTGTAGCACTATTATTATAAATACATAAACATTCTTATAAATGTATTTAGATACCCAGTTTATGATCTTTTTAATAATTGAAACTGAATTTCTCGTACAACTAAAAGCTGGACAACATGTTAACTGTAAATTCGAACAAACTTTTGTAGAGCTTCCTTGTGAAATTTAAAGTGTTTCCTTGGGCATTTGGTGGATGTTTCCTTTCAATTGCAGCAGTTCATTATGCATTTAACGCAAAGTTGTTGCCTGAATTATGCACTCTATTTAATTTTCCAGTCATAAGCTAAGCTTTATGGCCCCTATTCACACACAAAAACACACATACACACCCACCGGCACACTGGGGTCATATTTAATTCATAGAACGCCGCCCAGCAGCAAAAATGGCAACAATTTAAATTTTATTAGAAAATCCCATTAGATACACGCGCACACACTCGCACTGGCACATACTGAAGGCAACTTCCACTTCCGCCAGGAGTTGCCTTTGTCGTGTGTGTGTGTGAGTTTGGGTGCGTTATGTTATCCGCCGCCACCCAACCACCTACACGCAGGCACACAAACACTGCTACGCTTCATTTGCAAGGCATGAATGAACAGAGAAGGGGCAAAAAATCATTGCATATTTGCTCGGGCAAAGAACAACAACAAAAATGTATATAAGTACACAGACACATACAAGCCGCGAACAGTGACAGCCAGCAGTTATTTAACACGTGATGTAAACGGAATGTAAAGCATGCTGTAATAGTTGGAGCGAAACTAAAAATGCAGGGCAGAGCCACGGCAGAGGCGCCCGGCCGAGAAACATGCGCAGCAGCAGAGCCGCAGAGCAGAGGGAGCCATTGCACGCGACTTCTGCCCGATTACTTTTATTTTACGTATTCTTGGCTCAACGGCTTCAGGCTTCCGTTGGGTTGGTATACTAACATTTAACGTTATCCGTGTATCCAAAGCGCGGCGTTCCTTTTTCGTTCCTTTCCTCTCCGATTTTCCACATATAAACACCGACCGACCTTCAACTTTAATCTCGGTCTTGGAGCATTTTGCGTTCGGACTCTGCCGATTCTATGCTGCTGTTGGTTTAATTATCCGCACAGACACTACCGCACACACAAACACGGACTCCGACGTTTACGGGCACGCGAAGCATAAATATCCATATATCCAAAAAGAGGCGGCAGCAGAAGAAATTCCCACCAACACACCGAAGCGAGGCGACCAGAACAGACCGATCCGTATCGTACTGCTTTTTGACTTGAATTCAGCCGCTGTCGCTTTCAGGCTTGTCCGTCGCGTTTCGAAGTTGGAGAGAATATGGTCCGTCTGATTTATAGAATCCGAAAAAACCTGGCTTGCAAAGGGAAACAACGGGAAAACCAACACAAGAATTTTCAAGAGCAAACAGGATTGTGCTCTCTCTCTCTCTTGGAACACTCGGAAATTCCCTGTATAAAAAAGGGCTCGCTGCACAATGGGCTCGTCAGCCTACACAGCGGACAAAAATGTGGACATTTTTATGAATTCCATTTTCTGAGCAAGGCTGATACTAGTGACAATTTTGGCCCAGAAAACAGTTAATTTTCTTGAATTTACATTGTAATTTAATAAATCTATGTACTTGCTTGGCCACATAGAACTCTACAGTTTATTTTAATAAAACATTTCACTCAAAGTTTTAGAGCTGTGTCTTATCAGGCACATTTGTCTTCAATGCATACTTTTCTTTCACTACTGAAGCCATTTTACCCACTGTGTGCATTCTAACGGCAACTGCAGCCGAAGTTGTTGCCACAAGACACGAGCAACTTCGGAAATTTTCTCTCTCTCTCTCTCTCTCTCTCTGTGCAACCCTCGGAACTTGCTCTCACTCTCGCTGGTTTCCCTACGTTTCTGCCCATTATTATTATTATTTTTATTTATATTTCACTTTTGTTGTTGGCACGTTAAATATTTCCTGTTTGTCGTCGTCTCTCTGCTTTGAACCCGCAAAATGTGAGCAAAGTGCTGGGTGGGGGTGGGCTGGAGCAGAGGCGGGGCAGAGGTCGGTGGCAGCAGTTCATGTTATGGTCACGTACTCCTCCCCACATAGCATCCCACTCCCCTCACTTTGTGTGTCTGCCTCTTGCTCGGTCTTCTTGACACTTTGCCTCGATTTACTTTCTTTCCTTTTCGCTGGCTGCTTTGCCAAGCTTAAATGTTTATCTAATTATTTAGACGTTTTCCCCCACTACGCTGGCGTGAAAAAAATATTTAATTTGCTGTATAAATCTCTGGCAAATGTCCTTGCTAAATTTGTCACTGACTTGTAATGCCCTTTGGGCTAAGGCGAGTTTTGAGCGATTTTGGTACTACCTTAAATTATAACTCATGACTTATAGTCACTATATGATATGATAGCTCATAAGTCTTAACCATGTTTCTGTTAATTTTAGCAACTATGCACTTTCCACAGTCGTTTACACTCGACGTTGCTTTCTTACATTTTTATTATTGCTTCCTTTTCAGATAATAATTGGGGTACCCTTCCAATGAAATTGAAATAACGTTTTTTTTTTTAATTTACACAATTATTTTTATGCTGCTAACGCTTACTTAATGAAAGAGAGTCCGTAATACTACATAGAAAATATTCCTGCAGTCCATTCTGCCTAAATAATGGTTTGAAATTACTGTACGGCTGCAGTAAAACGACGTAAGGCATTACGTCGGAAATGACTCCACCAACGAAAATAGTAAAATACAATATTAAAATATATTTCTTTTATTATTATTTTATAAGCGTTTGAAAAGTGCCAAAATATATCCTCAAAATTGGTACGTGATGGCTTCTTTTGGGTTACAAACTATCAATATACAGACCGAGATCTTTTATTTTCCGTACAAAAATTATAGTCAATTTTTGTCGGCCTGTGTTATTAAAAAAATTTTAAACTTTTGCTTCGATCTATTATTTATATGCTTATCAGCTTGGAAACGCAAAAAAACTTATAGGTGATTAAAAAAGAACAAGAACAATGTAATTCCTAATGTAATTCAACCCAAAAAAAAAATTGTAAATTCAACCATGAGAATTTTTTCTGTGTACTAAGGGTGTTGAAATAATTTTTTAAAGGTTGCGATCAGTTATCCTTATACAACCCCTTGATAGAGAACATAAAAGGATTTCTACAGATTTTACAGAATATCACAGAAAAAATACACAATTTTAGTTTGAAATAAAAAATAATCCTTGAGTCAAAATGGTTGGAGGGCATGCCAAATTGGTGAAACGATTCCGGAAGCATCCATGAATTCAAGGGAATAATAGAAAGCAGATCTGAAACGCTTTAGTAAATTGCCCCTGCTTCCGGGAGAGCGTGGCGTCAGTCGTAAATTATAGGCCCAATCCTTCGTCGCTGGCTGACAGGCTCGTATGTTTTCTATCTCCACCCACATCCACACGAAAACAACAGTTCCCGTTTCCACTCCAAGTACCACTTTGATCAGGTATCGGTTCACGCAATTTTTGGTAATCTGCATAAATTTTACACATTTTTAGCAACCCAATATGCCAGAACTAGGGAACCGAAGAAAAGTAGCCCGGGTTTCCCTTCCTTTCCTCATGTCACCATATTTGTTTATGCGTCAATTTTGATTTACGTGTGGCATAATTCCAGGCGTTATAAACTGTTTTTGACAGCTGATGGGTGCGCAGCAGTAGGGGCGGAGGTGTTAGGGATGGGTGGTTCGGGTGGTTTTAGACATATGCATGAGTTATAGATAGTACGTGGGACTAACTCTTTAGATTTAATTTATTTCACATTATGACCTCGGTGGGCTTGGATTATCTGATTAATTAAATTAAAATATATTCAATTTCAATAATGAAAATATATTTATTTGCGAGTCTACACTGAGAAGCAATGATATCAATTTACATTTTTTTGTTGGCCAGTTGCCAGTGACAAGTCAGAATTGCATTTTTCCGAGTTACACCAACAATATATAAGGTAACTTAACTTCTTTCTTTGACTTTGCATGAAAATATAAGAACTATTTATTAAATTTTAAAATAATTTTACAAGCATAACGATTCTTTTGGGTTTGCTTAATTAGGAAGAAAAAATTTACTTTTTAAAGAAACATAAAAATTAAAGGTAAAAATAAAGGTCTGTCAAGAAACTCTTTACACAAAAAAATCTACGTTTTATTCTAATTAATACGAAACGTTTACTATAAGAATGGCAAAGAAAGCAAACTGTTTAAAGCGTTTATTGACAGTATTACATTTTTGTAATCTCCTTGTTTCCATTTGGTTTGTAATAATTTTATTTTTTGACTTAAAAACTAGGAATACTCAAATTAATAAAAATAAATAATAAATAATGTTCATTTTCAGTGAGTACATTTTTTGTTACTTACTGTAAATCCCATTAAGAAAATATATACATAGCTAAAAAAATTGTTGTAATATTCCATAAAAATCAAAAACAAAGAAATTTTTCGACTCGCAAGTTAGGATTTTGTGATGCTAAAACCAGAGGTAGCTTGTCAGGTGAAAATTTTAATCCTTTACTGATTTGTTTTAAAACCCTTATCAGAAATTTACAATATTTACATTGCAAAGGTATATAAAAAAGCAAAAATTGGGACAACGATATGGTGAACAAGCAAGTCTATTCATCACTGGTTAAATACTAATTAATAATAATAGTTAAAAAAACTGTACTTATAAAAATAATGTAAGTTAATTGTAGGTAAATTGCGTTCTTCCAGGTAATGCCGAAAGTTTCAAGGAATAAATGCTTTTTTTACCTGACACCAACAAGTTCTTAAGAGGTTACCTGGTCTTGGGGCATTGTTGATATCCACAAGAACTTGCAACTTTAGACCCTGACTCCACGTGCAGCAAACAGAGAGCTGAGTAAACAGAATATAGGTCTTCCAGGCGAGTGCTTTGTGCACGGTGTGCCTAGTAGTGTGTACCCAAATACATACAGATGTTCGTATGAATATCCTGCCTGACTGGACCCCCTCACGGCACCCCAATTATAACGCGCTAAACAATAAAGGAAATAATAATAAAACGGCAGTGCACACATGTGTGCATGTGTTTGTCCTGAACAACCCTCGCTAATGAAGCTGCAGCTCAGCTCTGTTTGCACACGCAATTTGGCTGTGCTTGCCTTTGCTTCGTTGCCGAAGACCCGGGGACCAGGCTGGACCTGGAACTGGATCCGGTCCTGGCTTGAACCTAAACCGAGACACGGGGATTAACACCAAGCAGCGGCGTTCGCTCGGACCAGAACAAAAAGCAAGACCAAAGGTAATAGTATGCTATCCTTTTGGGTTATTCCACCAGTGGTTTGTATCAAATTAAAGGACAGGGGCCCTAAGCAATAATTTAAAAAAAGTGGTGGCACATTGAAATTGTAGAATATCAGTTGTGTGCGTTAGAAAGAAAATATAAGTAAGAGCGAGGATTTTTACCTACTTAAAAAAAGGTAGAAAATAGTGCCATCTAAAGTATTCATTGATAAACTGTCAATTTGAAAAATAAAGAAATATTTTCCAACTTGGTCTAAACTGCGTGTGTGTCAAAAAGTTTTAAGTCCCAAGCTATTATGTTTGGAACCAAATATTATAATCGGTGCGATCTGTCACTTTGTTTAAATTCTCCCAGGAGCAATTTGCGCATTTTGAGCCTATAAAATCACCCCTCAGGAACCCGAAATCCCAAAGCAAGGTGGTGACAATTTTTTTTATAATGCTTTTAGTTTTGAAAAACTTAAATCAAACGTGACGGAAGGCAGTTGAAAATGTTTATAGATGAAGGTAAATGTTGCTAGAAACATGTTCAGTGATACCCAAACAAAGACAAATATTGCTAGCAACATGTTGAGCAACACAGAAGAAAGTCTACAAGTATTTGTTGGCTTATTTCAAGCATTATTGTTTGTACGCACAGCCCAAGTTCTAACTCCCACAGGGTTGGTTCATCTAGACTTTAAATATATATTTTAATAGAAATTCGAAAAGGCTCTTAGCTCATTGTTGTCCAATCGCCATGACCGAAGGCCCCTCCGATCCGCCTGCGGCTTATCAATAGCCATTGCCAACTCGTGGCCTGCATGCGATACAGCAAATGTCGCTTTGGCTGGCCAAACACTTGGCGCAGCTTTCCGGGACTGTTGCAACTGTCCGGCGTTGTTGTCAATCGGAGCGGCATTATGTCATTTCGAATGTATTCCATTAACTACTCGGGAATCCTCCAGAGCTAGCTGAGAGCCGCGGGCCCTCGTGTGTGGGGGAGAAAGTGGCATGGCGGGATGGAGATGAATAGGGAGTGGGGGAGCGGAGCTCTCGCATTGTTTGGCGGGAACAAATAGAAGAACAACAACACCAAATCACAGCTGCCAGCTCAGACTGCGCAGTCAGCGTCGACGCTGACGTCAACATAAAAACAGACCGCCTGCTGGCACCTCTCTCTCCCTTGCTCCCACAGCCTCATCCTACTTGCCCTCTCGCTCGCCGATGTAACATTTGTTTTGATATTGTTGGTAGTTCTTTGCCATCTGCCATCCCACTCCCTCAGCCAACCTGTCGAGCAATCAATTTTTTCCTTTCCGTGTGCGTAGTGTTTGCCTGGGTTTTCTTTGCTCTTGCACTAGCTGCGCTTTTTACCAGTCTCTTCCAAGGAAAAGTTTGAAATGAGTTTGGAAAAGTGTCGACGAACAAATATGCAGTCTTTTTTTATAACAGATATTCGTGCAAGAGTTTCTTTTGCGATGACAATTTCAGAAAAGGATCTTAGAAGATTTAAAGCTGGGATAATAAAGAAAAGGAAGTTCGATGCTAGGAAAAGTATACTACTATTTTTATGGGTCGTACATCTTTATCTGCATGGTTTCAAGTTTTAAAAAGGAAAAAAAAATTACCTAGTTATTTAATAGTTACCCTTATTATAATCCTTTAAATAAGAGATGATCACACTTCCCGAACCTAAACGAAATGCCTGTGCCGAAAATTTTTATACTTTCTAGAAATACCCCTTTAATTGCCAAAATGAAATATTATTCAGTTAATTTATAAATATAAATATTAATTCCATTTAATAATTTGTAAAGAAAATTAGTATGTTAGAGAAATTAGTATATTCTCTCACTGCATTTAATAAAACATAAAATGTGGGAGAATAAAACCTTCAGATTGATCTTGGTCAGTTTTGTGTAAAAAATAAAATTTAATTGAGGTTTTTATTCCATAAAATCCCCAAGTGCGTTCACTATTAGAAATTCTATGAAATGCAAATGTCCCCTTGGAGGTTTATACTCCAAAATATATTTTTCTCAACCCTCGTCCCCAATTGCTTGAAAAGGTGGGTTGGAGTTGGGTCGGTGGTGGTTTGTGGCCACCTGTGTCAGCATCGCCTTCCCTGGCGCTGTGCCTTTAATTGTCCTGCTCTTAAGCAATGCGGCCTTCCTGCGTTCCTTTCGTTCTCTCCTCAATTCGAATTCCGCAAGTTTTCAGTGGCTCTTTTGTGAGGAGCCGGTTCCTGGCGGCCAAGTACGCCTTGGGGCGCAATAAAATGTTTAATAAATTGCAAAAGTGCGCCGAAAGCGCCAAAAGGAAGCGAAGGCAGGGGATGAGCGGACGTGGGTTAGAGCCAGGCAGACGTTGGCCAGTCGAAAGCAAGTCAACGACATACAGCAGACACAAACATATTCTAATGAAGCTCAAGTGGAAAGCTCCAGTGACGGCTCACATAGGCTTTGGCAAACAGCCGACGCGTCGGGCAGAAAGGGGCGTGCGGTCATGTTGGGGGCGAGGCACAGGCCATGTTTGGCTTGCGGGGCACGTAAAATGTATTGAATAATTACATTGGGCCGCCTAACGGCATACGAAATGAGCCAGAACTCGGACTCGGACTCGGACTCGAACTCGAGCCGTAGTCAAAGTCGGGGCCGGACATTGGCCACGCCCACATCCCCACCTGCACCCCCAACGAGCCGCTCCTGTCGCCTAATGAGCGTCGCAGGCATTCGAAATTCGAAAGTTCGAGACGCCGCAGGAAATAAACTTTTTTTTGTATTTAATTTTTTTTTTAAGAAAGATAGAGATTGATGATGAGTCCACAGAATGCATTTTGCCCGAAAATTGAATTTCGTTGGAACTGAGAATCTGGGAATCTGGGAACAGAGGTGAGGGGCAGGCCGATGGCCTTTAAGTAGTGCTAAAGTATCAATCAAAATGCGTGCGCTCGGCACAGTCATGAAATTACATTGAAATTTTCGAATGCTCAGTCAAGGTGAAGGAGCCGCGGCATGAAACCGAATGCCAGAGTCTGGAACTGAATCGCTCCAGAGGCATCCCAAGCCAGAGACGGGGTAGCGGTTGGTTACCAAATCAGAGAACAAAAAAAAAAAAAAAAAACAAAGTGAGAAAACAAAAGATGATTTATCATTACAAGAGGGAGGCAAACCAAAAGATCTGGGGGTCTTACAAATTGGATTGCCGAGGGGAAACGGACAAAATTAGCTACGCGAGCAAAGGTAGAAAAACATGCAGGAATGTTATAGTCGGGAAATTGGACCTATAGGTGGTTCAATGGATTGTAAAATAAAGTAGAAAGAACTTACAATGGGTCTGTTTCTCAATCTTAAGTTAACGTAACAGTTACTCAACAGTCAGTCTAAACGATTGATAGCTATCTGCCAGAAAAACATAGTTAAACTTATAGTAAGCCAAATGATTTGCTACCAAAAATGTAGCCAAACGAGAAGGAATAACAGAGCCCTCTTAACTTTGCTGTTAAGAATCGAGTATTAACGACGAGTCAATTCTGCTTTCTTAGTCGTAATCTCCTTAAAATTGACTTTTTCTTCTTATCAATATTTTAAGTCCAGTTAAATAGTAACTCCAAATGAGGCCTCCTTACAGCCTAAGGCCTCCTTACTAAGGGTAAATTGAACTGAAAACTTTAACTTAATTTAAAAATCGGTGCCTGTTAGCTGAAGTTTGGTTTTTGAGCTACCATTAAAATAGCTCTTTTAATAAAACAAATTCGAAATCTTAAATAAGAGATTACTTACAGCAGAGTTCATACCACAGATTAAGCAACCATTTACTTGCTGTATATATTTTATATATTTTATTTATTTTAATTATATTTTTCTATTGTCTAAGCTCCTGATGATTATTTGGTAAAAGGCTAAAAAGATTCCTATTGAATAACACACAATGTCAACATTTACGTTGTAATTAATTTATTAATTTAAATTGTAATTCATTAAAAAATATTTAATTTCTGCAAAATCCAGCCAAATTCTTTAGTAATTACACAACCAGGGATTGACAAGTGCTTGCAAGGTTTTTAAAAATCCTGCATAATTTAATTACCCTTTTGCCAGTGCTTTCCAGGCTGTGCCTTTATCCTGTCAAAGGCTCCAACTCCCCTTATAAATTGTTGCTTGTGGAAACAATTGTCAAGTGCACTTTGGAAAAGGTTTACTTAAGGTTTATTTTATTCTTTTTTAATTAAATTTGAATACAAATGTTGATTTTAACAATTCAAATAAATGAGCCCAAATTGGGGGGATTTCAAATATAGATTTTTCAAAATAGTTGAAGAGAACTACAAATTGTACTTTTAAAATTTTATTTATTATTTGATTTTGAAAAGTTTTTTAACGTTTGGGAATTGGATTTGAACGTTTATCGAATAGCAAGGATAGGTTGTTGATTTATGAACCGGAAACATGATTTATTTTCTAGTTTCTGGGCGCGATTTCTAAGGATCAACTTGTTAATAAACTTTTTTAAGATTTTGGTTATAAGAAAGTCTTTAAATTATAGCAAATACTTCAAATATATTCAACAAGCCACACACCGTCAGTATTTTTAATCCGTTCTCCCAGTAAGCAGATAATCTGCTTGAATTTAGGAAACCTTCTACATAGATCACAGACATTCCTAGACCAAAATCACTGTGATTACTTGTAGTTGTGTTTTTCCGATTCATAGAGGAGTATCTTTATTGAGCACCCAAGTGCGGTATTAGGCATCGGCGTTAAGAGGAAAAAGGACTTTGATTGGCGACCTCTCAGACAAATTCATAAACATTAACTGACCGTTAATCAGCAGTGGACTTGGAAGATTCCTCGAGTCTGCGGTTCTTCGAATTTACGAATGAAACCAGTCCAAGGGACAGAGCTGGCGATGGGTCACAGCTGATAAATTCATTAAATGCTCAGGGGACTTTGGGAACACGATGAGGGACTGGGGCACAGGGCAGGGTAGGCAATGGCAACTGAAATTTAATACATTTTTGGGGGATGATGACGACGATGATGATGTGGGCTCGATAGTGGCAGTTGTTGCTGCCTTTATTGATGTTGCTTGGTGTCATTGTTGATGTTGCCGATTTTTTTTTTCTGTTGGTGGTGCCCCCGACCAATGCAGACGTACAAATGATTTTTATTACAATTTTTTCTTTTTGTTAGCCACCAACTATAAGTGTCATCCAAATTCCCCCCCGCATGGGAAGAGTTTTATGGGTGCAATGTTTCCATTAACGCCACCGAATCTGGTCAGTGATGTGGGGAGGCGCCAAAGGAAGGTTAATAAATTCAAAGCACTTGGAACTCCATTTTCCTATATTTAATTTCCGAACGGAGCACAGGAACCTTGGGCAGGTCCACAGGACAAAAGGAGTAGAGAAAGGCCATGGAAAACCTTTCACCACAGTCGAAGTCACAGGAATTTACATATGAATGCCAGAACGATTTAAAGCGGTCTGGAAGGGATCGGATGTGGCTGGAAGAACCACTTACACATGGACTGTGGCCGGGGAAACCACTCACTCGAATGAGAATGATGCCATTACTAACAGGTCCTCGTGCATTTGTCGGCGTCGCATTTGCAATTGCCAGCGAAGTATTAATGGCGAAGTATTTGAATAACAATGCAGTTCGAATTTAAGGAATAACTAAAACGAACCAAAACCCTTTAGTGAACATTTTAAGGGTTTAATTGGAGTATTGAAAACGTGATATATCCGTTTCATCAACGCCAGGTTCAAGAGCTTTAAAATTTCCATGGTTATAAAGGAATAAGGGGCTATAATCAATATATATTTTAGTAGCAATTCAGTAGATTCGTGTGGTTGTCATCCAGATTTTAAGAACGACTTTTAAGCATCCTTGGCATCGCAGCGAATCACGTCTGTTATTAATGCCCACTCTTGGCTACCTCTGCATACTGCTGCTCGGCTGGGACTTCCAAGAATTCTCAGTCATTGTCAGCCCACGTAACATAATGAGCTCAGAATTCTGGAGAACTCGGTCATCTGGGGAAGAGTTCATTAATCGCTGGCCAGGAGTCTTGAAAATATGCCAACGTCATCCCACTGCCGTTAATTATGCGCGCGGTATTGACCCGATGTGTGTGTATCTTGAAAGTATGGTAAAATAATTATTTAATTATTTGCACTAGGACTCTGGCTTTTTAATCATTCGGCTAACTTTTTCGATTCAGTTATTCATGGAAAAAGTACACATAAAAGTTAATTTTGTTTTTCAAAATGTTAGTCTGCTACCAACTCCTGGTGGCCGCTATACTGCTTTTAGGACCGGGTAAGCCCTCCTCCTCGGCTATCGTTGTGATCCTTAAATAATATCGTAAATCCCGAACCAGGTGTTGCGGATCATTGCATCGATTGCAACAAGATCTACAAGTCGTATTGTCGGGTCAACCACACTGGCTTCTTCTGCGAGCCCGGCGCTACCGTAGTTAATGCTGCAGAAAACATGAACCTCCCGCATTCCGGCTACGAATGCACGCCCCCTAAGTTTAAAGCAGGTTCGTATAGTGCTGGCTTCCAAGCCCTTTAACCACGGTAATCTGTCGCAGTCTACATCAACACGTTCTGCTGTTTTTTTTCACCGGAACTCGGCTGCTTCCTAGCCATTAACCCAAGTTTCATAGCCTACGAGAACCGACCCGTAAGTAGATGCATGGATTGCAGTAAGTACTGTGCTTGCCTGACCGATGGTGGCTCAACCCCCTTTCAGTCCTGGACGGTGTTTTGCATCCTGGGCTCCTTGACTTTGTCGCTGATATCAGGGTAGGTGTTCTACAAAAAATGTGCGGATCGTAGATGACGCCAGGAGCCCAGGATTCAAAAGATCGTTAATGGACGGGAGCATTGGCGGTGGCCCCTTTGCGGATTCTAACGCTCTCGTGTGGCTATGCAAAGGCTCGCATCGGAGTTCCCAATAAGGCCAAAAGCAAGAAGAAGCGCGAAAGGATGTACATATCTCATGCTTTGGAGCAACAAAGGTTCTATACCTAGGCATATGCAAGGAGCAAGGACGAGTTAGTCCAGATCCATTTATCCTGCTTGTTCAGGTTGTTTCATATAGTGAAATTATTTGTGTAAATGTAAAAGTGCGATAAAATATTAACCATTGACACAATCGAACCCTTAGACCATCCATGGCCTGCTCTCTGAGGTCGGAAGTGCCCGGACCGGACCCGGACCCGGAGACCAGAGCCGGGGAGACATCGGTACGTGACTGGGAACATTATTGTTTGCTTATCTACACCTAATTGCTTCTGGCTACACTTAATAATATGCTACAGACATAGGCACAGCGTCATCGCCATCGTCAGAGTCATCGCCGGCATGGCCAAGGCATCTCCACCCCCTCGGACAGGAGGGGGGGTGGAGTGGAGTGGAGTCTCGGTCGCGTTGTTTGCTCAGCTTCCCACTTAGCGTTGGTCGTCTCTCCGGCGCTGCTTCGGCAGCCTGAGTTTTGCTGCACCATAAAAAGGGATTCTCGAGATTCTTTCCCCTCGGCCCTCCCCTGCTCTATTGTGGCTATTGTGTTCTAGCAAAGGCAGAGATTCGGGACCGGGTCCGTGGCTATTTGTTTGCTAGTCGTCCGTCCGTCCTCTGTTTTCTTGCCTCGTTCTTTGCGCTTTTTCAATTTGAGGGGAATGAAAAATTTCATTGGAATTGGTTTTTATTGTGGGGCCTCTGATGGATTTCTTTTTCTTTTTTTTTTCGGTACAAATTGTGTGACGCTAATGGAGCATGCGGGGGTCTTTGATTTTCGGGAGAAAAAGGTAGGGGAGCTGAGAGTTTAAAGCTAATTAAGATGCATTTGTCTCATAAACTGCTAGCGAAAGGAGAGCTCAGATCCTGCTGGTGAGTGGAAAGAAAGCAATCATAATTTCTGAATAAGGCCATAACTTATGCTCGCCACAGGGTTTTCCCATTTCCCTTTTCATTATAACCGGAGCAGCAACATTTCTCCCTATCTCCATTTCTCCATCCCACATTTCCATCCATTTCCATGCCATCTATCTTGAGTGCTAATTGTTACGAATTTTCCACCACCCCCAGTGGAGGAGATGCTTTCAATGGCTGCAAACAATTTTGTGGGGGAAAATTCCCTCTGCTCTTGCCGATGCATTCGTCGCACTGTGACAATTGCTAATTTAGCTGGGGCTGCAAGGGGGGCGTGGCCCAGGAAGTTCGTGACTCGGCCGACTTACAGCAGCCGCTCTGGGAAAATCAATTGCGGAGCAGGGCGGCAGGTCTATGAACAATAATCAGGCTAATAAACATTTCATTCACAGGCCCCATTGAGCCGGGCCAATCATAACAACAGCAACGGAACGTTGCTGTCTGCTGCACATGCCAAATGCTGAATAGGGTCCGTGGAACAAAGGGCCCCGAGGCAACATATGGGGGCAGACAAGACGGTTGCTTTCGTTTTCATTGCTCGATGGTTGCTGTCATAATGCGAAGGCTCCCTCCCAAATCAAACCGGAAGTGATTGTTTTCCCTATTTTTGGTTTCTTCTAAAACTCCCTTTTAGATATCTATGACTTCTAGGGACGTGCTTGTTCTAATAATATACTTAAACACATTTATTTGATGGCATATACTTATCGAGATTTCCTGCTCAAGTGCAACTTCTTTTATTTTCAACAGTTCACCTACCTGCAAAAGAGGAAAAATGCATTAGTTGTTGGTAAAAATATAAAGAAAAAATATGTTGTATAAATAATAAAGAGAGAACTCGCTGGAAAATCATTTATCCAACATTAACGTCCAGACATCTGCACGTAGTAATCAAAACAGGAACAATAGAACATTCTTTGCGTCTACCCCGAAAACTGGTTAATCCCACGCAAGCCCTAACCATAAACCCAACCAAGCCGTGCTCAGCAATGAAAATTGCAGCCAAAAATAAATCTAGATAACAACTGCAGATATTGGGGTCGGCAGGAACTCCAAATAAAGCGACAGTAGCGTAGGCAGCGTCACCGGTAGTAACATTAACCGCAGGATGTATGTAGCTCCCAAACGTAAGTAAAACAATTCCGATTAATGCGATAGGAACAGAGTGACAGAAGAGGTGCACTTGGAGAAATATTTTAGAGAATAGTTATAAATTTGAGCCGATTCGGTGTCATGTTTAAAGCTTTATTTACAGGCTTAACGATTTTTACCTTATATTTATCTGTATTTTTTGACGTAAAACTCCAAGTTCAGTCCCAGAATATTACCTAAATTATATGTCTTTTATTCAATATCCAAATATATAATACCATACAAGTCCAATTAGTTTGTACCCTCCATGTTTAAATCCCTGATATCATACAAAAGATAAATACCAGATTAACAGGTAGTTAAAGCGATTGGCTGCTTAACCTGATGTTATTTATCCGAAAGATAAAGACTATGAGAGTGCATTTTAGCATCGACAAAAAGTCCGGGAGTCCCTGTTAATGCTATCACAAAATAAGTTTAATAGCAACTTTATCTGTCAATAAAATTTTACCACTTTAAGGTTAAAACTATACTATAACTATATGTAACGCTCTAATAGCAATTTTCTGGATTTTGTTGCTTCTTGCGTATTTTTTCTCAGTGTGCAAAAGGGTAAACAAGGCAAAGCAAGAGGAAACAGGAAGGTTAAACAGCAGGGCTAGCTGGGTAAATCCAATTAAGGGCTATGCAACTAAATAACCATATAGATGGGATTAAAGTTTACAAAGGGCAGTGAACAATAACATTGGAAAAAAGAGGGAGATCATATAAAAAATACAAACATATTTGTAAATGAAGTTTGAATTGCTCTGAAGTTTTATTTATATTTTTATTTATTTATAAAAAATAATAATAATAATATTAAAATTGGTTTAGGAACACTGCGTCATAGAGGGTTGGTTTTTGAAATATTTGTATATTTTCCTAAGCAGGTTTTTAGCCTTTATTAACTAAAAATATTTCTATATTATCTCTGCTTTGCATAAATCATATTATTTTAAATATAACTTCTTTGGAAGAGCATAATCAATTGCATATTCATTAAGCGGAAGAGCGAGTAAGGTGGGGTAACCACACCAGTTGTGAAAACTCCCACGATGACCGAGTCTACACTGAGCGAGCATTCGTGACCCCCCTTTCAACCCTTGAGAGTTGGCTTCAGCTAACCCCGTCGAACGGTGAGAGGCTGCAGCCGAGGCCAACCCCGTGGAACGGATGACGGTCCATCGGCTCACAACAATTACATTTTTTGAAGGGTTAACACGTGGTCCACATATCCCTTTGCATAAATCCAGTTGCATTCAGGGTCTGGCTCCGACCCCGACTCGACTTGGGCATTTTGTATATTCAATTACCGCCCCGCTACCGTGTCGAACATTTCCGCTAGTTGCGGCTCAAAACAGGATGCGCTGGGGGTTCGCGTTCCCGTCCAGGCTGCTCCAGTCCACCCACTTGTTTGAATTTCTAATGTAATTTGCGGCTGCATCGCTTTTGTTACCACCTCCCTGCCCCCAAAATGTGTGGCGTGTCGTGTCCATTAGCACCTCAACACTCATAATACATATTCATTAATGCCCGCAATGCTCCACCTCTGCCTGTTCCCTGGAAGGGGTTTAATTAACCTCCGAGGGCAGGACTCCATATCCGGAGTCAATCTCTTTGACTTCTGTGTTTGTGGCTGTGCCTGTGTCTCGGATCTGTAAAAGATACACATTCCTTCCGCCCCGCCCATGGTTTTTCTTATCCCTTCAACCTGTATCCGTTGAGTAGCCGCAAAATGCTCTCATTCATTAGACACCGCGCAGACACCGGTGAGAGGTAGTGCCAGGACCAAGTGTAATTTGATTGACTATTGTAATTGTTGTCCATTCCTTTGGTGAGCATCAATTATAGAGTTTATGTGACAAAGTTGAGGAATTCTTAAATACTTAAATATCAAAATCATTGCAAACTCTATCTCATCTCTGACAAACACCCTTAAAAAGTAGCGCCTAGATAAGTATTCAAGAAGTTCAATATCTCAAAGTTAAGACACACTTTCATGAGATGATTCCCTGACTTTGTCACCGCATAAACGCTGTAGATAGTCCTTTCTGGACGTGCTCCTGGTCCGTTTTGCACATTAGTTAAGGCTTGCGGCTACAGCACCAACAAACAACTTTGAAACACAACAAAACACTTAAGGGCAACACTTTTAATTTTGCAGGAAGACCATGGCCAGCTTCACCCCTTCGGGCGCAAGTTGGGGGCGAACTTGAAACTGATGCCCGGCACGTGGGCCGGAGAAGAACATGACGCCCTCGGTGAGCAGGAACAAAGAACAGACAGCACTGTCAGCCGAATAAAACGGCTAGGACTGGGTGCTGCTTGGCACTATTTAAATGGAATTTTCAGAGGGTTGACGACGGGGTGAGCGGCGCCCTGAACCGTCGGCACGCGTACAAATTAGTGAGCTGAGCAGCAGATATGAAAAGCTGGGCTCGTGCCACTCACTCACTCACTCGCAATGCCGGCAACAACAACAATGGGATTGCGCATAATCAAAAATTAACATAACAATACAGCGAGCTGAGCAGCCACCGAGAAGGGGCAGAGGGTGTTGCCGCGCCGACATAAAAACAGAGGAATATCGAGATGAATTCGCATGGCAGGAACTTAAAGCTGCCCAGGTCTTCGATTCTGAACCGACCGAGCCCATAATGAAAGGGTAAGGCCCAGGCCAGGCACTGGGAATGCGATTCGATCGGGCAGGGGTACGAGATGTCGGGGGAAATAGGGGGAAAGGCAGCAATCCCAGTCGAAGCCTTTAACCGGGGGTCTGGCTTTATATATCCTGAACTATACACAAAGAAAAATCTTTTCAGATTATAGATTTATAGATTTGCATGGAATGGATATCAGAGTTTCCTTATGAGTTCCACACAAAAACCATTTTTTAACTAATCTAAAATGATAAATTAATAGTAGTGCATATCATGTTGTTTGTAAAAGAATATCCGGTTTCTATACGGAATTTATTTATTGTGACGATAAAGGATAATAAAATGGTATTAGCTAACAAATTGTGCAATTAAACTGGTGAAATTAAGATCTATTTTACCGAACTAAAAAACTACATAAGACGAAATCCGGACCCGTCTTATTTTGAGCTAATAATCCTATGATTATTTTCTTACAGGAAATTTATCTATTGGATTTTAACAGGGACTACGATCACTAGCCCTATTCGTCAGATCTTTAAGGCATACACCTTTTATCAGAAGTATTCAAAAAATTAATAGAATTTTAAAATTAATTCAAATTAAAAAAATTATAATTAAAAAAAAAATATATATGATAAATACTTAAACCTGTAATATTAATATAATAACACTCGAAATAATACGAAGTATACAAATAACTTATGAAAAACATTTGTTTGAGATCCTTTGAAATTTATATATGTTAAATTGTATCCTATCTATTTCTCTCAGTGCATAAGGCACACAAGTGCGAGAGGGAGGCAGAGTCTCAGCCGGGAGGGGAGACAGAGACAGCAGACAGGCACGCACACAGCCGCACAATTCGATCAAGAAAATTCCCAGCGGGCACTTAATTTACTGCTTGGCGTTCCATTTCGTGTCCATTTCCCATGCGTTTTCATCACGCGGCGGTGCACATGCACTGTTGCCGCTCTTCTCCAGCTTGAGGATCTTGTCCATTCCACATTACTTTTATAATTTAAAAGTAAAGTAAACTTTTTAAGACGTATCGAAATCTAAATAAAGTAGATAAGTCATCCTATGAATATTATATAGTTTTAATAAGAGCAAGTAATTAATGTTTTTTATCAATCGTCGTGCTAGGATTTTTTTAAAATTCATTTGATCCTTGCATTACTTTTTTCGCATAGCTGCCAAACTAATTTCCATAGACTGAACTGACTTTCACCCTACCAGCAGCACCCATCACTTCCCTGAACAAGCATCAATAATAATAATAGTAATAATAGTGTGCCAAATGCTCGTCGCAGGGTGTGTTCAGGGGCTCGTCCAGTTCTGCCACGCGGACGCGGTCAGGGGTTGCAGTGCCCTCAACTTCAGCTTCGAGTTGAACGTGCGTCTTTGTTTAACTTTTTAAAAATATTTGAGTTACTCGAGGAATGCTTATGGTTGTATTCCCTTTTTTTTAAATCATTTGTTGTTGTTTTTTTCCATGGATGCTTAGAGCTCTTTAAAGGGCTTCTGAGACGAAATGACAGTGATCTATACGCGTGTGTGCTCGGAATTTCAACTGCCTGGCAGAGGGTTGGAAATACGAGTAGGAACACAAGCCGGGTAGTGGGAAATGATATATGTATGTATGTACATACATTTAAGGACTCATAGGTATAATAACTAATGGCTAAGAGATACGGATTTATCAGTTTACTGTGCATGTAATGTTTTTGGATCAAGTATCATGTATCACACATCAGATAGAACGCTTTAATTGGTACAAAAAGTATAAGGCAATTAATCATAATTAATCAGAAAAATATGCTTTTTAAATAATATTTTTTTTTCGCTTAGAGACCCTGCAACATGTTTTTGTGAGTTTGTTTTTAAATCGGTTCGAATATCATATAACTTATATTAAACGCAATTTAAGACACTTTAATTCTAGCTTACAAAAAAGGATATTGCTTTGTTTTTTGTATATTTTCTGTAAAGAAACCCACAGGAAGCATACACCGTAACGAGTAGGAAATATCTGCTTTAAGACTCAGGAAACTTGTAAAATTAAAATAGCCTGAAAGCCTATTTAAAAGCCAAGCACTTTGGTAGGAGAATCTCCTTTAAGAGCTTGCGCATACAGCAGCAGCCTAATCCTATTCCGACCTCAACCGGCGCACTCCAGGCTTTGAACTGCTCTTCCACATCAATGGCTCCGGAATAGGAGATGAGGTGAGGTGGGAATGGGGGAGGGAGTGCCGGCAAGAAGGCGCTTCTGTTTTCATTCATTCATCTCACTCGAGACAAAATCAAAATTCAACTAATTTGCATTTTCGATTTGCATATTTACACAGAATCCGGCCTATCGTCGAGTGCAGTCCGCCCGTCCATCTCCCTCATTCACCGGCTCCATGCAAATGTTCTGTCATTGAAATTAAATTGATTGCAAATACTGAAGATTGACTTGAAGTGGGGATAGCCGATAAAGATGCAGATGCAGATGCAGATGCTGATGTGAGGGGCCCGGCCGGCTCCATGTTGATTTTTGATAACCTCCCGACACTCCTTTCCGGCTCCCCCCCCCGCCCGTTGGTCACGGAGGGCAAAGTCAAAGTCAGGGCCCGTAATTGCAGTTTGTGTGCCGAAGGGTTGCTCTGGCTGCAATTGTGCCAAATGCCATTAATGAAAATCACAAACACCAGACCCTCGCAGCTCATAGCTCTAGCGAGCCGCACCCTTAACTCCTGGCACATGGCACGAAAATGCCACCCTAATTTGAAATTAAGCAGCCTTCCTGGGGACG
Organism: Drosophila mayri; assembly: GCA_008042485.1. Lineage (NCBI taxonomy): Eukaryota > Metazoa > Arthropoda > Insecta > Diptera > Drosophilidae > Drosophila > Drosophila mayri. The sequence goes on along the minus strand of VNJN01000661.1, from coordinate 202,410 downwards.
GAGTTAAAGGGTGTGCAAAATGCATTATACAAGATGCGTTAATGGAAATTCAAATGGGTTGGGGGAAGATGGGGGAGAGATGCCACTCAGCGCGGCCAACCTGACCCTCTTCTTCTGCGGAAGGGTCCCTTGAGCTGGGCTAAAGTTAAATATAAGAATCATTTCAAGTCCAAAAGTTGGACTTGGACTGTGTTTAATAAACTTTATTCGATAAAAGTTTTGCACCAATTTCGGGAATTGGCACAGTCCAAATCAGTTGCGAAACAAGTTGATTGAACAGTTTATCAAGCGCCCAGTGAGCGAAAGGTAAACATCTGGATGGGATAGGGTGCTCATGTCATGATGTGAGAGCTTAAGAAATGACAGCACGCATCTTGCCTCGACCTGGGGCAGGGCGGGGGTTGACTGGAAGGCCCAACCCCTGGGTCGGCGGTGTTTACTTTGCCGGGATTTACCCAGCAGCCCTGTGCACCCTCGAGCTGCTGCTCAAATTCATCTAAACAAATTGGAAAATTTTATAAAAATTGGTTTATGATGTCGACATTTGTACGGCTTCCGGAAGTTGCCAGGCAATACTCTTGGCAGAATCAAGCAGACGAATGGGAAAAGTGCAGCGAAGCGAAGCCTGGAGAGCGGGGGCTGAGCCACCCACCCAGGTGCCAAGGGGTTTGCATCGTCGGTGACAGTTCCTAAACCAACAGGTGCCAACGGAGGGCTGGAGGGGTCTGGTGATGGCGCCATCAATAACAAGCTGACAGTGACACTGGCAAGTGGATGAGCGAAACAAATCAATAAGCTGGAGATGGAGATGGAGATGGAGATGGAGCCAAAGTGTCAAAGGGGATTCGAATCGCTGTCGGGAGAGAGCTCAATTTGGTTGAATGATTTAGGGAAGAGCGAAAGTTTCCCCGGCACCTGCGACTCTAAGCTGATTACTGGATGCTGCTGGCCGAGAGCCATAACGGAAATTAATATCACTTTTATTTCCAGTTAAACTTAATTTCGCAATATAAATCCAATCTGAAAGCTTTAAATTACGCCAGCCGACGGCAGTCGCCAGTCATTAAATTGATAAATAACCAAAACTTTGCTCATAATCGCCTGCGCAGCGAGTTCGTCTTGAAGGAAGCGTCTCGCATGGAGTCGGGGACGCAACAGCAACATGGCAGTAAATCCGAGCATTTATCAAGGGCCAACAGTGGCAAGGAGCTCCTCCTTCGCTGGTGAAAATGCTAGCTTTAACCATTTGTGGGCATCCGGCCGGAGGAGGTAATGTTAGGTCTACGGATGGTGATCCATTTAAATTCCGCACATAAATTAACGCACCGCCTGCCTATATCTCACATATGTCGGCAGCCGGTCAACTATGGCCACCAACTCCTGCTCCTGTTCCGGGTCCTGGTGCAGCTTTGTGCCGTGGTCTTCATCCTGATTGCGGTCCAGCCTCCCAGCGGGCTCTGCATCCGTTTGCCGCCTCTTTGGGCGGATCGTTTGAGTGACTGACTGGACGACATATTGATGTATTGGCTGCGTGCATTGAATGACTGTCCTGGCCAAATCATGTCGGCGCCCAAATGTTACTAATATCAACAGTCAACCACCGCTTCCCTGCCACCTGAGCTCCCCGGGTCCCAGCCTCCGGTGGCTGCTTCATTACTTTAAATGCTTTACACGTACAGCATTTAGGCTGCGGCTCGGGGGGTGTGGCAGTGGCAGGAAGCGGCGGCAGACAGCAGACAGGCCGGGGCGGTCTTGTTTCTTTTTTTTTTTCGGCAGTTTTTCGTCAGGGGTGCGAGGGCAGGCACAAACGTTCCATTGATGCAGCAGACGCACGGCAAACGCATTTCGCACGCAATTCAATCTATTTCTCTTTGTCAGTCGCAATCTCTTTGTCACGGGCTGCGAGTGCGACTGATGAGAATGGATGATGTCGCCAAAGTTCCCGCTTCCTCGTTATTTTTTACCTACGATCCCTTCAGATTCAGTGAGAATAAGGGGGAAAATGCCGAGAAAAGGCAGTGGGGATGGTGGCCACGCCACTATTCACTGCTGATTACAATAGTGCCACATATTGCTTTTATGGCACAAGTGATCCGAAAAGTGCGATACGTGTAGATGGCCAAGAATCAGCATAAAAGACCCCATTAAGATTGTCCTTGCTCAAGCAGGACCAGAACGAATTCGAGCAACATAAAAAAAGAATAAAAGTAATTTGAACACCGAGTCTAATAAATGAATTAAAAATTCAATAAGGATGTTTATAATTGGTATCAAAAAATTCGCTAAAAGTTAACTCAAAAGCCTTTGAGACAGATAAAAGCCCTTTGATGCTTTTAGATTCTTAAAGAAATTTTAAAATAATAAAGCAATATGATGATATGATGATATGGCATCAGGACCGGTTTCTGTTCTCACTTTTTTAGATCCTGATAGCTATCTGATCAAAAAAGATTTACTTGCCGTGAGAGGAATTTGGTTTTTAACATTTTTTTGTAATTTATCCGAACGAAAGTCCAATTGGTATCCAAAATCTGCTTGCCGAAAAAGTCTTGAAAGGGAGTTTCCTTTTACAGTAGAAAACCAAATTTTCTTAGCACTTTATTTGTCCGTGAAGGTAGAAAGCGTCTTGTCTGTAGCAGTTTTATTTCCATATACAAACCTAAGAACATTCCTTCTAAAAACATTGTGTATTTTTTTTTTTGGTAAACTTGCTACTTCTTTAATTTATTTCGAGGTTTCCCATGGAAGTTGACGTCTGTTATACGCCAAATCAAATTACTCCACTTACTGTTGTCAAAAGAAATGTGTGCTTCAGTTGCCGGGACTTTGACACCCCTCGTTCCTTGTTGTTCGTTCCCTGTTCCTCGAGCACCCTTCTCTGCTGACATCGCACAAAGTCCTTCCCCCACCCTCCCCCCTTACCGACAGTTACCACGAAAGATTTCCTGTTGGCATAACTCTCTCCTAACGAAATTAAAGACTTTCAATCAGAATGGCTTTATGTGTGTAAGTTGCTTGCCACTTAAGTCAGAGCAAGGCTTTGGGTGGCAGAACTATAAAAGAGTGTTACATGGACAATTAAGTTTTTATGAAGCACTTCCGCTAGGTGGCGCTTGCGAGTCGGGAAAGTAAACAACACGAAGACATATGAAGGAAAGCGCACAGGCACACACGCACACTTATACTTAAACTTCTTGAGGCGCAAAGAGGGAGAGAAAGCCAAGGAGACGGCTGAAGGAAAGAGTCGGAAAGTGGGGTTTCAGGCATATACATTTAGCATACGCTTGTATGTGTGCCTTCCTGTTTGTTTTTAACTACATTTTAATTAGTATTTATTGTTTTTGTAGACTTGCTGGAGCCCGGGCCCAGCAATTAAAAAACAAACGCCAACGCGACCCCTTTTGTGGCACTCAACACTTGCCAAATTAGACATGCAACGATAGTGACAGCAGCCAGAAGGATTTAGCTCAATCAAAGCAGCACACACACACACACACAAACATACATATACGGAAAGCCAGCAGCAAACAATGGCCCCCCTAAGCCCACCCGCCGGGGAAGATCCCAATCAGAGCTGCTTCTTTTTCGGCCTCTCCTTCGGCGGAGCAATTAACTGCGCTTTGATTAACTCTCCACGCAGCCCGTTGACAACGACGACGACAGCGCCTCCCTTCCACTGCCCATGAGCCACCCACCCACCCACCGCCCCCCGAACGAGGAACTGCAGCAACAGCAGGCGATGCTTAGCCGCTGTATGTTAGCTAACAGCTGTCAATTACAGTCGCGCCTGCTTAGACGCTGCAAAGGCGACGCTTTGACAGTCCTTTGCCTTGTCGGTCTTCCGGAATCCGGAATCCGGAATAGTCCTCGGCAATCCCAGACGAAGTCCTAACCCGAGGCCCTTCACGGAGATTTCAAGCCATGGCGTACACAGAGAGAAACTACTAGTGGGGCTGAAGGAGGTTTATAAAATGTTAAGACATTGACCGTAATAGCTGCATATTGAGACTGTGTTAACATCCTTTCTATAAAATGTATAGTTTTACTATGCGTGAAATAAATTAAATAAAATTTAAAGCATGAACTATGGAAGAACATTGTAGAAATATTGTTTAATATAGAGAGATATACGAGATATCGATAATTATCTTGGAAAAGAGAAATCGAAGATCTGCGAAGACTTTTTTTTGACAGAAGGCTAACAATTAAGAACTTAAAACATATAAATAAATAAAGAACTAAGATTTAAAACCCTTATACTATACTTAAATATTAAATCTTTAATTTCTAGTTCAGCTAACCAATTTTCAGAATGTCCTTTGTAACAGACTTCCCTTAAATTCTTTATTTGGATAAGGTCTTTGTGCTGTGTATCCCTTGCCCATTGGCGGTAATTAAAGTGCACGTCGTACTCTGGACTTAGCTTGTGCCATCGACTGGCACTTTATTAAGCCGCGTTAGCTCTCTCCGCCCCTCCCTGTTGCCAACTTCCGTTGGCGCTCAACGGATATGTCGCTTTGCGTTGTACCCTGATAAGTTATGACACTTTTAGCGCCCACTGTGCGGCGTGGGAGTGTGTTTTCCTGAGTGTATGTGTTTGAGTGTGAGCCACCCCTTTGTGTTTTGGCCACAAGAAGTTCATTGAAGCGCATAATCGCATGTTAAATGTGTTGTAATTAAAATATTAATTTCTTCGCTCTGGGTCCTTTCTCTTCAGCCGGCACCCTCTCCTGCTTTGCTTTTCCCACTCCTGCAAACCCCTCAATGTCGTAATCAGCTTCAGGGAAACCATCGTCATTCACATTATCGTCTTTGCCGTCGTCACCGTCTGGTGCCTTGTGGTTTTTCGGCTGTTCTGTAATTATAGTTTTCAGCATTTGCTGGTTTACTAATTTTTGGGCATAAATAACTCTAACTTAGGGCAAAGGAAATAACTTGGGAAGTTTGTCTATATACAAATAATAATTAAAAAGATCATAAATGTGAAATATTTGAAAAAAAAGAAGAAAAAATAAGTTGGGAATATATAATAGTCAGGAGTTCATTTCATCCAGATTCTCCCTTTTGGGAAATAAAATCAGGGGTTATTCCCTTTGGGATCCCGTTCAATTTGTTTGCCCTTTTCCATTATAAAGTTTAGTTGAAACCCCAATAACGGAATTAAAAACTCACTTAACTAGGCTGTTTGCTTTAGATCCATTACGCAACCCAATAGATGCCCGGAAAGCAAAAAAATGAATATTACTTAGTCTGAGTCCATACGCCAACGATGGACACTGCAACCACCCGGGCAACCTGCGGTGTTGTAATCGGATATAATTCCTGCTCTCCAGAGAGCAACCTGCCCGGGGGCCAAGTTCCCTGTAAAATATATAAAAATGGTAGAAAAAGGCGTGCTAAAGACAAATGCCAGGCCCCTGTTCCTGGCCGTGGCAACTAAGCCATCATCGGCCATGGACTTTCACATTTGATTTACAAAAAATGAATGGGGAAAAAATTAAATGAAACAAAAACAAAAAGCATTTTACAACAAACGATATGAAACGAAATTTCCTGGGCCCCCAGTGACAACCGCAGCCACCCGATTGAAGGGGGCCAAAGTCGGTGGGGTTGAGTGTTATAAACAAAAAATTAAGCGCATACGTGAGCTGCATACGAGGTCCTGTCTGTGCTTACTGTCTGGTCTTCGCTGGTCTATCGTTTTTTGCTCATTACGAGCGATATAGAAAAAAGGAAAAGCCAAGAAAAACGTTCGGAGCCACCCTTGTGCGAGTGTGTTATTTGTTATTAAACGAATTCCCGTATCAGATTCGGCCCTGGGAACGGTCTGTCTGGACTGGCACGGGTCGTCATCCGTGCGTTGCCGGCATTTTGTAATCGAGACTGACCGCAATTTCACTTCACTAGTCCTCATTAGCGTCAGTTGGGGATTCAGATGGAGAGGTGTCCTGGAGAATGGGTTATGTTGCCAGTTCACCGCGTCAACAGGAAAGAGATGTCACCTCCACACTTGCATTTCTGCGACATCCTGCCTGACTGGTAACTTTATTTATCTAATTGTCTTGGGAGCCAGCGGAGTGGCGAAACAAAAATTGCATTTCAATTCAATTCCTGATGCTTATCGGGCCTCTGGCTGTTGCCAGGACAACCCCCGCGAAGCCTAAGCTAAGCAAAAGGAAAGCCAAATCCATTTTCCCGCTTTATCCACTCAGGAGGTTGGGCCCACTAACAAATGGCTTTCATTTCACTTGCCGACTTGCGGCAGATAAGCCGGCACCCCCCTTACACGTCTCGGATCAAATGGAAATATTAGTAGACCAGGAAACTAGACGAGACCGGGACCCTTGCGAATGGCTTCGATTTCGCTGCACGTGACCAAATTACTCCCCCCTTGCGGTGTAACTTTCCCGACATATCCTAGCCCGAATGTCTTCAGAATCCTTACCGGAGCTGATGTCTTTCTGGGCTGTCGGGCAATTAGCCTTCGAGTTGGATTCTGACTGCGAATCGCTCCTGAATTTAATCAAAATCAGCCGTGTATAGCTCGTACATTTTTGTGTTTATATAAATTATGTTAATGGCAATTTGTCGCTATTTTGGCCAATGCCTTGCTAACTGTCAGGGTCCTGCCGTCATAGATATATGGGTTGTTATGTGGGTTAATGAATATAAATGTCTTCATGAGTAGTTCGCCGAGATTCCGAACGTAGGGGGAATCTTAGATACCTGGGGGAAAGGCAACTTGCGTTGCTTGATATATCGATTGGCCTTCGATTTATGGCTTTAGCAATTTTGGTATTTATCCAAAGTTTTTTGAGGGAATTCTTTTTCAATTTTTTCCCTGTTAAACCCTGATTTTTTTTATTATCAGTCTTAAAGCTGTTTAGGCACTACAAGTCCATGAAGAAAAGAAGTTCCTGGTACTTCAAGAACTATCAAAACAGGAATACAAATAATATCTGACATTATATCTTCAGGAACAATATTAATTTTAATATCTTTAAAGGATCGGCTGCCTTTTGAGAGTAAAGTCTCTTAAATCTGAAGTATGCTTCACCATTTGGCAATTTTCTGTTTAATATTTCATTTACAATTTAATCAAAAATCTTACTTCAGCAGGCAATCAAAACTTCGAATATGTAATTGTATACCCAAAAAAGTCTTTGTTTAATTTTGATTTATCTGCACTTTAAAGTAGAGATGTCCTTTCATAACCCACATCCGTCCAATCTCTAGGACAGAACAATCTTTTATGAAAATCGAAGGGAAGATAAGTAATGAACAGCTGTTTGATCCCTATATTAATGCTGACTGTCTTGGCAACCGAATGGAGATTGGGATCGGCCGTAATGACCCTATGTGGCAGCCACCACCCATGAACGCTGCTCGGGGATATTTCAAGGAAGGGAAGCAGCTAATCCTTTCCAAGTACACGCATGAAAAGTGCCACATGCTGTGTGCAGAAAATGCAACATTTGTGTCCAAGGCCACCGGAGAGTAGCTAGTGCACGTGCTGGGTTGGTGGTGGTGCGTCCTGGTGGTGGTTCGATCCTTCATCGGATGAAACAAGGGTCCCGTGGAAACAGCCGCGTGCACTATAACTCAAAATAATTTGGGCAAACAGTTCAAGTGGTTCGGACTTGGGTTAGGGGACACGTGCAGGTCCTAATCCCGAAATGATGTCGGGAAATGTTGACTGGAAAGGTAGGGATGGTCCCGGGTCAGCTGGGCAAGGTTACCTGCAACGAGAAGAGGGAAAACAAAAAGGTTTTTAATTAAATCCCTCGCAATAAAACATAAAAATTTACTTTAATGCGCTGAACATGTGTGTCCGGGAATGAGGACAGGACCCGCGTCCCGAGCGAGCCAATTAGGAATCATAAATCCGTGGCGTAAACTTTTTGCCAGCCACCAAATTGCAGGAAGCATTGGACATAAAAACAGTCATGGGTCCGGATGGACAACAACACACAGACTCAAATTGTTTGACAATTAAAAAGGGAGCAATCAAAATTTTGGCCAACAAGTGAAAAAAAATCCGGCACTCCAATGCGATTCGCGTACAAAAGTATTACACTGTGGCGGGTTCTTAATCAACGTCGAATTGGGGAGCAAAATAAGCGAGAAACGGGGCGCAAATAAAAATGTAAATATTAATAAGCGTCAATATGCGTTCAACCATGGCAGAACCCTCCCAGAACCGGGAAGGAGCCGGCAAAATTCAGGCAAACAAGCGAGCAAACAAACGCAAACGCCGCAGTCATTGCCTGTGTCTCCTCCCCCCGCCCTCCGCCCACCACAGAACCACACACGGGAACAGCAAGAAAAACATTCAGTCAGACGCCGTGGCCGAGGAGAGATGCTAATCTCCCACCCACCCCTTTGACCCAACCACCCCCAGACCATCCCTCCAAAACCTTTACCCGAATCGCAGTCCGAACCCCAAACCCGAGCGCCGTGCTCGTCGTGGTCGTTGTCGCCGTCGTTCGCCACTCGAAAGGACTCGGACGGAGTCGGACCGAACGTTAATGCGAGACTAAATGGGAGCCGGAGACCAAAACAGATTTCCGCCGCGGGGCAAATGGGTTCGAGTGTGGCTACAGTGGGTTAGGTAAAGGTAGGTAAAAATCGGGGTTTAAAATTAGAAAAAAATTAACAAAAAAACAAGAGAATTACTGTTGATTTTGTCAAAAACAACATAAACGTTTTGTTTATATTAACCTTAATGCGGTTTTGATACTGTTTCTTTAATGAAAGGTTTCTATAGAGGCTTCTGAGCAGCATTAAGTTTAACCTGAGAGGGAGAGCAAAAGGACTTTACGGTCTTCTAAGGAAAATAGTGATAGAAAAAAAAGATGAACTCTGAACATTACAAGGAAAATTTCCGATCAAAAGATCTCGTTCTTCTAATAAAAATGGCAAAATATTAATAGAGAACGTGGAATTTTGTTTACCCTTTCTTTCAAAGAGATGGTTATCATATTTAAGATTGTTAGGAAATTTCTTATGAACGAACCAGTTTCATAGTTGCATAATCAAAACAAAAAGGCTTTTTAAATGAGATTTTTCTATAAACTTTTAAAATCATATGCTTAAAAATTATGATTTAAAGAAATAAAATATGTTTGCTTTGTGTAATCTTGAATTCGTTTCATTTTGTAAGTAAATTTGATACATATTGAAATTGTTTGTGTTCAAAATGACTAAATTGTGATATCTTATCATGTTTTAAGATCCCAAAGTCAAAACAGACATAATTTAGCTGACATCAGAATAAAGGGAGTGGAGAAACCCTCTCGCTTTGCCAGTTCCGTTCCGTTCTCATCCCTTTGAGTTACACGAGTTACATTTTGGGGGGGAAAGGCTCGCTGCTTTTTTACGCCCGACCCCCAACCCCTTTTCACGCTCGCATACCAACCCCCTAGAAGACCCAATCAGCCGCCCGTGCCCACTGCCACTGCCACTGCCACTGCCATCATATCAACATCAAGTCATGGACTTTTGTGGAATGGAACTTTCAACACCGGAAGCAGCGTGTTGCATGTATTTATGTAGATATTAGCGCGGAGTCCCCGTCCCGGCACCGCTGGCTCTATTGAAAACTTCGCTCCTGGCCAAAACCGAACCCAGCCGAAGCGCATGGCAGTGTGTCCCCGTCGCTGGCTGTTGTTATTTTTTATAAGCGCGACTATAAACCAGATTTCCAGGGCACCGCACCCCCTTTCATCGTGCCAGGGGCGAGACACAGGGGCTAGTCAAATTAAGGTCCATGTTTTTGTGTATTGGGAGATGCACGGCACACCACTCCCCATGGCGAGAAGGAAGAAAATAACGAATCAGGGACTTTTTCCTTGGCCATTCAGTGAAATTATGCATTCATAGTCCCATCCAGGAGGTGAAATTCGGTTGGCCAAAGGAGTAGAAAAACGGAGAAAAATCGTTTAGGTCGACTTGATTAAACTTCGGATGGCTTGGGTCTGGGTTTCATCTATTCGGAGTAAACACGATTGAAAGGATATTCGAGTGGCTGGGTGTTGCAGTAAGAAGATTTTCGTTCACTACTTTATGGTGACCTCTGGTCCTTAAGCTGAGGTTGTACAAACAAACAAAGAGTCCTTCGCATATCTTCCCTTTGAGCTGGATAGCTCGTGCCACCCCTGAGCCTTAAATCGAAAAATGCAATGCACCCCATCGGGGTTAATCTCAACGTTCCAGGCCATAACAAGTTATTAATGTTGGCCGTTGTCCTGGCTGCATGTTATTTCGTTAGAAAAAAGTGTCATGCAGAGGACTCCCTACCTGCCTGACGGCCCCTGATGCATGCATCAGCAACATCAATGAGATGTGTAAGCCTTTGACTTGCCCGGGGGTTGCCGCTCGACCAGAAGCAGAAACCTGTTTGATCGGAACTCGTTCTCAAGGCTCACTCGGACACTGTCCACTGCTCGGGCAATAGGGGCAGAAAATCTCAATGAGAGCCTGGAACAAAGAATCGAGGGTGTCGCGTGTTCCTATATTTCGATGTCGATTGGGGAGGGGTTGTAAAACGGTAAACGATTTCACGATAACATCTGCGGCGGTGTTGCGATTCGAGAAACGGGGGTTGCCCATAGCATAATTATGCCATTGTCCAATGAAGTTCGCAATGCTGCTGCCGATATAATCTAATTTGCCCAGACCGGGGAGGGGTAGAAGAGGGGGGGGACCTTTTTGGGTTCGGGGTGGTTTTTATGCCATTCCAGCAAGTCAGCCCATTGACCCAGAAGATTTTGAGTTGTTCTTTTAGTCTTAATTTCTGTTGGAGATCACCTAAAACACAGTTGCTTAGCTTAAGTTTCGTTTTTTTAGGTTCGAGGTGCTTGGCAGAGGCATCTCTGTAGGTTTTGAATAACTTACACACAGCGATAAGGCTATGGCATAAAGAAAGCCATAAGTCCGCAAGGTGCTCAAGATGCCGAGCCATAAACCATCGACGGGGAAATGCCACAAAATCCCTGGCATAAAGCGCACTTCATAACTCAGAGGGGAGAAGCGGATGAATGGAGCACATCCACATCCCCAGCTCCGTCAGCAAGTCCTCCTCTCCCCCATTCGGATGTCTGTTTGTCGGTTGGCTCATCGTGTGTAATGGCAACGATTTTCACTCTTTTGTATTTGATTTTCGAAATTGTAATGCCAAGCAATTTCGGTTTCAGTTTCAATTCGTTGCTGCCGAACGAGAGGGGGCTCTGGGGCACTGCCGGGGGAGGGAGGGGGGGTGTAACGAATGCGGTACATTTGTCAAATTAGCCGGGACAGATAAGCGGCGGTAGTGGCGTGGCAGCGACGGCAGGCACGTTGTCCCAAAGCGAATGCAATAATCCAGTTCTCTGGCAATTACTTGTCTTAATATTTATAGCCAAGGCTACGTGAGGGATTTCACAGGAGGTTGGCGAGGTAAAGGATCCATTCTATATCTATTTCAAAGATTAAAGCAAATTACAAAGGCGCCTTTAAAGTAAACGAAGCGTTTGAGACTTCCTTGTGCCTCAGTACATGCCCTTAAAATTTTTGTAGGTAATCATTGGGGCGACCCTTTCATGGTCCCCGGGCAGCGGTGTTATTGAACTGAACTTGACATTTTGCACTCGTTGCCCGAGCAGAGTACACGCAATAAAAAGGATAATACACACACAGATACACAGCGATTCAGCTGCACACACAGACACACAGATACTGGGACAACCCAGCACGTCCACAAATAGCATGAGGACTCGACCCCAAGCAGGAGGCAGCTGCCATCGGATCGGGTCGGGCCGCACGAATAATACTCACAAAGCCGGATTCCGGCGAGTGGTGGGGCTGCGTAGGCAACGTGCAAAAAGCGGGATGAACGGAAACGCGGTGCGGTGCGCCTATGAAATTATTTGTTGGCTTGCCAAACACAAAAATGGCAAAAACGAAAAAGGGAAAATGGGAAAGGGAAATATTGAAATATGCAGGCGTGCTTTCACAGGCTCGGCATTAAAGGGGCCATGAACCAAAATGGACAAGTGAAGGCTTAAAGCGCAGTCTGTATGGTAAAGGGAAATTGGCATTAGATGGGTTTATATCATTTGTCGATTATGCACAATTTATTTTCTATATATATTTCAGATATATGTATTCTTATAGAATTTATAGATTAAGTATCCCCAACTAGCTATTTTTTATGTATAAAAATGGCATTATAAAACATATAGTAAAGCTTTAAATGGACAAATTATTATGGGAACAATGGCTTTATGATTAACATTGTCTAATTTGGCTGAAATTTATAAAAAAGGGGAAAAGCAGAAGAAAATGATAAAATAAAGTAGATTTTACAGAAGTTAAACATAAGTATAAGCTTTATTGTCTAACAACTCGCATGATTGTTATACGATTTTCCTAAAATTCAGAGAACCTTTGAACAGGTTTAATTATTCTATAAAAATGTGCTCCAATTTGGGATTTAATTAGATTTAAAAGGAAACTTAATCTGCAGGCAATAGAAATGAATAAATTAATTTGAAATATATATTATATATTTGATTGAAATAATATATATAGGAGCTAAGCCTCTGATATCTGTTGTTTCATATGGCCAGACAGATGAACATATATTTAATGAATATATTTAATGATTATAAATTTAATTGATATGATTGGTGATGCCTTTTTTGACCCGATAAATTCATTTTCAGTTGGCTGTAAGTTATAATACCTATTATTATTATTATTATCTCTATTATATCCTATGATTACGATCCACATTCCTCATTTCTATAACAAAATTAAATACATCTTTGTCTTGTCAATATAAAATATGAATTTATACACTGCCACCGAGCACATTTTCCCCTTACCAAGAAAAATGGACAAACGACGGTTAGGGAAATCCACCGTTCCTGGTGGATTGTCCTTTGGCTTTAAGCCAAATTATAAGACACCCGGCGCAAATTTTAATTAGATGTAATGTCAACATAATGAGTTTTATGTCATCTAGAAAGGGCGATTCCCCCGACCAAGTTAATCCCGCTTGGACGCACCACTGCTGATCCTCATCCAGGCCCAAGTCGGGCCATAAAACCCCCCCAATGTTCCTTTTCAGTTCGCAGCCATTCGGACCCGGATTAACCGCAGGAGCAGAAATCTCAGCTTGAGTTGCTCATTAGCAGCCTAGTCGCCTGCGTGGGCACACAAGGATCTGCCAGGATGCTGCCGGGTCCTACCTCAATCGCCTTGTGCGACCCGGCGGACGCACAATTAAATGACACAAAAACGGATTAGCGTCGAGCCAACAAGGCGTGAGCAAGGAGGGCGCCTCCTTCGTTCCTGGCCACTTAGCATTTATGGACGAGGCACTAAAATAATTTTTATGAAAATTAACTCAACCTAAAATAAGGCAAGCACAGTCCTTTCGTCTGTCTGTCAGTCTCCCTGGGTGTGTGTTTGTGTGTGTGTATTTGTTCGTGATAATTGTCGTGTGTCCTCGAGGCAGGCTGCCTGTCTGGCTGTCTGCCTGTCTATCTGTGTGAACTTGGAAACTTGATTTTGCGGAAGAAGACAGGCGGCGGCGGCAGCAAGAGCAACGTGCAACATCTGGCGCTAAGTACAAACTGTGATACACACAGACAGATGGAAGGACTCAGGGGACAGGCTGTTGCTGGCGGAAGGGAAGGGGGGCGGAGCGCTGCACACACATATCCTGGCCCGCTGCGGGACCGCGTGGCTCCTCCAGGAGCTGAAGCTCGAAGGGATGCGCGCGCAGCAGGCGGAGGGCGCCGCTGCTCGAGACGCGCCTGAGAAAAAGGAAGTTGGGCAGCAGGCAGGCAACAAGGCAGCCTGGCAAGGAATTAAGTGCTGCGAGCAATGGAATTGAAAGCGCCGCTCGTCGTTTGCCTGGCTAACTTTAAAGGGGGCGGAGGGATGGTGGCATAGGGGAGGGCTGCGGAGTGCGGACATGGCCGGGCAGCGTGAGAACATTTTCATGCAGGATATTTTTTCAGTTCGCTGCGGTGGCTGCTCATCAAGAGTGGAACACACCCTGGTGGGAAGTTGCTACCCCATCGCACTCACACTCGCACACACTCGCCTCAAAGTCCCACAGCTGTTGAGTTTATGAAATTTCCCAGTATTGCCGACACTTCCGTGTTGCCGCTGGCCTCTCTGCACTTGCGCTCTGGCGACTTCCGAAGAGAGGAAAACACACGGAATACTGGGTTCTTTTTCCTCCACACCCCGACCCCGACCCCGACCCTCCAACCGCTGCTGAAGTGCACTTCACTGGCTGGGTAAATATGTATAGCTCTTCTCTGCTTCTTTCTCCCTCCTGAATTTTTCGTAACTTTGGGCTGAGCCCAGCTCCTCTCCACTCTCCCCCCCCCCCCATTTCGTTCCGTCTCCCTGTGCATGGTTGGGTGTTATGTATTTTTTACAAGTGTTTAGTCAAATTCGTTTGGCATTTCAGATGGGGGCGCCGACGCCCCACCCGCCCCACCGCCTGCCCTTGCTGGCGTGCGGTGAACTTAAAGAGACAGGGGAACAGGCATGGGGCAGTGGGCGGGGCGTTTTGTTTACAAACGTGAGGTGAAGCCAACAAGAGAGAATACATCCCTGCCACCCGACGAAAGCTGGCAGAGGCGAGGAGGAGCGTTTTGGATGGAAATTGATTTTCGGTGCGACGAAATGCGGCCGTGTGTACAGAAGTTAAGGTGTCCGGCGTGCGACTACTTTTAAGAGGAAGCCTACAGATTGACCAAAGATTAGAATCTGGAGTAGCTTTTTTTTAAGCATTAAGTCTGTAAACTACACTACTTACTTACACTACTACTTACATATGTAGAGCTAGACCTATATTTAATAATTTCTCAAGATTTTAGTTTTAGGTTTTATACAAATTTTACGTTTTATAAAAATTTGGCACCTAGTAGGTATCATATATAATATTTTTAGTTTAATAGAAAAAAACCCTAACTTCAATATTATTAGGGATATATGATATACAATTTTAAAGTTATAATTCATTTATATTAAAATGATATATAATAAATAAATATATATAAAAAATATAAAATAAATATATATATATAATTATATGAAAATTATGTTCTTAATTTAATAAAAATTCTACGAATTTATCATAAATATCAATATTATAGAATTCTAAAACTTATGAATTATGGTTTAATAAAAGTTTCAACTGATGAACAAGTTCAAATTCCATAAAAAATAAATAATTTAGGCAAATCTAGTTTATAGTTTTTTTTAATTTTCAATTTCTAAAAACTGCCTGCGTTATAACCAAGAAACATCGGGCGAAATATAAACATCTGGCTAAAGCTATAATGTTTTAATTCTATTTAGATCATCTATTTAGATCATTGAAGTAGAATTAAGACTACTAAAATGTCTTTTAGATATGTTTGAAATATCACTAAAAATAAGTCCAAGATACAGGACTTTATACCTTAAAATAATAATTTATTTATTATTTCATTACATTAATAATTTTTATTGTTACTTGGAAAAGTGTTTTAAAATATGTATGATATGTATAAAAAAAGTACCTGTATAACCTGTAATACAATAGATTGCTCAAACAAAACCTAGATATTTGATCATAAAGGAAGAATCCCTCTTTTATAGCTTGTTCTTTTCTCCGTAAGACATCCTGCGATCGTTTCCACCTGATTTCGCTTGCACAATGCTCTCAAATGAGACAATTCCCGGCAAACAAAGCACAGACCCTGAATGCGAATGCCAAAGATCTGCTCAGCCATACAGCCTCGGGCAAGGATCTGAAAGGAGCATCGTGCTGGCATTTGAGGGACAACAACAGATGATTGACAAACCGCAAGACAAATTTAAATAACTGTGCAGGCAGCAGACTTCAGGACCGAAGGAGAGAAACGTTTTTGTCTGGACAAACATTCAAACAGATGATTACCGGCAAGCAAAACAAAAGCAGGTCGAGGCACTGCCCCGAGAAACAGCTGTCGGAGGAGAGGATCGATCGCAGGGAGAAAAGTGGTAGAGGCAACCGGAAAGTGCAAGGTGCAAAAACGAAACCAGAAATGCGACCGAGGGGGCCTCAGAAACATTAAACAGAAGCAACCGTAATGAGCCGCCTGCTTCGAGTGGTTGCTGGGACCCACCCGATGATTAGGCCCGCTAAGGACCCAGGATCGCTACCCAGAGGGTCTCTCGATCAGGTAGCTCAACCTGCCTGGGTCCAGACGCCTGTCCCGCTGTCCCGCTGTCCCTCTTCGGTGTCTGCCTGTTGAGCAGCTGTCGTTAATGATCCGCTCGGCTCCTAGAATGGTGAACGGAATTATTTCGTTTTTTGGGATATTTACAGAGCAAATGCAATCTCCGCTTACAGCCGATCTAATCTTTATTGACGGTTTTCGGGTCTCGGGGGTTCGTCTTTGGTTTCGGTTTTGGATATGGGTTCGGGCTTGGGTTTTCTTTTAGAGCTCTGTGAAAAATTGTATTTGTCAAACAAACAATTTCGTTTGCATTATTCACAGTCCGATCTGCCAGATAAATAATCTTCGAGTGCGAGTGTGAGTATGAGTTCGAGTGAGTGTCGTCACCGCAGGTTGTCCCTTGTGGCAGGTAGTTTGGGTGCCTGAAATATCCCAGGCAGCTGAACAGCCAAACAGCTGAGCAGCTGAACAGTCGATTCCAAAGAACTTGCTCATCGCCACAGCCTACAGTTTGTTGATAAAAAGGATTTTCATGTTTTTCTTACATTGGGCAAACATAAACAGGGGATTTTCTACTTTATCTCTTGCCATGTGCGATAATTACTTGCGACTGGGCCGAAAGATTAGGCTCAGAAATTACGTTTCATTTTGGGATATCATATTTTAGGTTTCTCTCATTTCTTCTGCAATTTCATATGAACGAAATACAGGGGTATTAATTTAATATCAAATAATTTACAGAACTGAAATGAAAACATTTTTTTTTTAAACACAGGAAACAAGAATCAAGACAATAATATCACCCCAGCAACTCCACTCAAAAGAGAAAACGCTCTCGTTTCGTCAGTTAATTTCCCGTTGATTAGCGTTCTGCTTGACAAAAATTTCAAGGCCTCGGGGCGAAACCATTGTACCGCTTAGCACCCAGGCCGGTCCCAAAACCAAAGCCACTCACTAAACACACAGGACCCACCCCACCACCACCAGCACACCCCCCTCCGGACTTCAGATCACCATCCCCTTTAAAGAGGACGCGTTGCTCTCGCATAAAATGCGATTTTAATCACTTTCCGCTCCGTGTCGTGGAGTGTGACAGCTCCTGCGACCCCCTCCCCGCCAACTTTGTCCTGTTCCTTGGAGTGTCCTGCCGCTGGCTTGTCTTTGACTTCCTCTTTTCGCAGTGTTCCGTGCGAAAATAATTTCATTTAAATATCCACACATAAAGTTCGCCTCGGGTCTGAGCTGTATGTTAATGTAATTTTTATGCTGATTGCGAATTTCCACATTTCCGGGCGGCTGTTCGCTCCTTTGTCAGGGAATTAAGGGGGAACCGGGACCCCAGTGCGTGCTCCGGTTGGGTTTGGGCGCCGTAATGCCCCCGATTATGATGTTTACCCATCGTGCTAGGAGGCTCTGGTTCCTTTTCGAGGCTCCTTCCACCACCAACTGGTTTTTCGGTCGGCTTTTGTTTAATGTTCGCCGTCGCTGTGGGTGCTGCCTTTGTTTATGTCCTCGGCCGTTTTAATCAGCAGCATTAATTTAATTTAATTTGATTTAATAATACATACCGGCATATGTTTCGCGGGCGCTAAGTACGTCTAAGTGGTTCGTGCTTTTGCGGCGAGTACTCCGAGTCCAACTCCGCGGGATGATCTATTGTGTGGCCAAGTGCAGCTCCATTCCAGGGGAAGCCAGCTTTGTTCTCGCTCGCGGTTGCTCATTAAAACGTGTACAAGGATTAAAGAAGGATCTGCAGGCAGTCCATTAAGATATCGAATCATTAAGTTGGAGTGGAGTTGAAAGGGAGGCCCATTGGGACATTGAAGCTAGTTTTGGGTCCAATGAACTTTGTGGGAGCTGTCTTCTTATTCAAACAGGCAATTATAAAATAGCCACGGCTATCTCATTTAGGGCACACATTCCTTTGATTTTAGAGTTGTGGGGCTTCGGCTGGCAAAATAATTTAAATGAATTTCTCGTTTTCATTCCAATTTCGAACTAACAGCGCTTTAGCAACACTTCAAAGGTTTCAATTTCAACAGCAAAGCCAGGGGGAGGGCAGGGCAGGCACATGCACAAATTCAGGCGCAAACACAAACACATACACACACACAAACACACACATACACACACCAGCGTAAAATAATCAAAAATGGCATATAAACAAACACGACGAGAACGACAACGAACGAAAGCAGCAATCGGCAGTTACAACCCTCCGCCCTTCTGTCCTTGCGCCCTCCGCCTCCCCTTCACCCTCTGGCTAGGCTTTTTGCTACCTTTCCCACTTCCTGTCTCGCTCTTACTTTCTCTCTCTCTCTCCCTCTTTCATCCTCTCGCCCTCTGTTTGTTCAAAATGTTAAAATCCTGTTTATTGGATTCAATGGTTTGTTAATTGCCAATTTCAACTCCTTTCACCGGGCGCAAAACTTTTCGCAGTCACTGTGTGTGCGTCATTGCTTTCGTGTGTGTGTGTGTGTGTGTGTGTGTGCTGGAGCTTCGGGGCCCATCGATGGCACAATAATTTCCTGGCTATAAAATTCATTAGACGTCGTTGCAGCTCCGACCACCTGTAAAAGTTGTCGTCTGCTTGGTCCGCAGACACTTTTCACACACTAACTTTTACTTTGGAGTTGTGTCCCCAACTTGTCGAGGGATTACTTATGGGTATTGTGGATCCAATATGCCCCTTTATTTGGAAAATGTTATTTTTAATTCTAATGGGAGTACTTTCAGAAGTGAGGATTAGGCCTTTGTAAAAATTAGTTGATATATAATTATATCGAATTAAAATGTTTACAATATCAATTCTCTAGGTAATATCGAAACTTTCGATTCGAATGCCAAGAAAGAGAGATTGAAATGTATCTTTAATATATTTTAGTGTTTTTTTTTTTTAAGAAATATCTGAAAAATGTGAATGAATTATTAAAGTATTATGTAAAGAAAAATTTCATTAGGAAATTTGTTTTTGCTTGAATAAAATATTGAATTATTAGTAGGGCAAGAATATACTTTAGCAATTAGATTTAATGAAATATTTTGAATTTTTTAAGTTTTGAAAAAAATGAATTTAAGTTTAAAAGAAGTAAACAAATAATATATTGTATAAATATTTACTTGTTACTGGTAGACACCAGCTATTCACTGTAATATACACATGGAAAGATGATTGTTTGGATTCACAGCTCAAAAGAAAGATGATCCTCTATAGAAAGATGAACAAAACTAGAGTGCATTAACATCTAAAAGCATATGCAGCATATGTAATGTACTTTTTTGAAAGCTTCTAAATAAAAATAGTACAATGCAAGGACATAATAAAGTTAATTTAAAGTGTAAACATCCTGAAATAAACAAGGACTAATACCCATAATTTCCTTTACTTGTTTCTTATTTAATGGATTTCAGTTAATATTTATTTTCAAACCTATATCAACTAATCGAGACAATAACTTAATTTTCACTTTAAAGAGTTTTCAATGCAGTTGTCACTCGTTCGCCTTACAAGAACACCTCCAGGCAGAGTCCCTCGCCTGCAGATGGCTGACTGGTGTCACATTTAATTCAATTGCTTCTGCTGCTGCGGAGACACAAAAAGTAGCAACAAATGCTGGCACTGCAGGAAGGACAGAGAGCAGAGGCGGCGAGAAAGGGGCTGCAGCAGTCACGGTTGGGGGCAGGCTGGGGGAGCTGCCACGGATATGTCGCAAAAGGCTGGCAGGATATACCGGAGCGTGACAGAAGCAGAAGTCAGCCCAAAGGCAGCCGGGGACGTCAGCTCACGCACTCGACAAAAGTTTCGTCAGCTTAGAAAGGTTTTTCCTTGCCGGGAAAGAGAGGATGCCCACCACGCAGTATTGTGAGCACAGAATTGAATTGACAACGCATTTCCGCATCGATGAATCTGCGTGAGAGGCCCCCAAACTTGCAACCCCTATTTCTGCCGCCCCCTCACAGAAATCGGTTGAGCCTTTGTTCGATTTCAGGCAGTTCATCATTTTTCCAAATGTTTTTTTTCTTCTGTCCGACGCTTCGCATATGTTGCGGAAATGTCTGGGAAATGTGCATGGAAAATCGGACTCTTCTTGATTTGACAGATGTCGAAGATGGGCAGAGTGTGGGTGGAAAAGGCAATAGCCACAACTAATAGAACAACTACTCGTATCACTGTTTCTCGTAATGTCTACCCCTGCTCCCGAATGACAGCAATTGCCGAATAATGTTGGAGTCATGAAATATTTAAAATGCCTCGTCTGAAGAGGAGTTCTGACTCTGCTCCACTCCCCTCTAGTTGGTTCTCTTCTCTGATTTCCCAAACCCATTTTCCACGCCCACTTGTCTTCTCTTTTTGGTTTTCCTGCATGCGACATAACATGATGAATTTTTAATGCGGATTTTTCGCAAATATTTTTTTCATCTGGCTGCGGAAAATATTTTAAAGCATATTTTGGAGCATCGTTGGTAGCGGAATATGGAAAAACAAGGGCTTAAATGGAGGAAATGTATAAACAGACGTTTGTTTCGGGGTAATATATAAAATTTCATGACATTATAATAATCAGTTACTCTAAATATTAAAAATAACTATAATTAAGGATAATCAAAGCCAAAAAGAGGATGCAGACACTTCCGTTAAATAAAGAAAATAAGAGTTTAAAATATAAAAGATTATAAATTCATAATTAATAATATATATTTAATAAGAATAACTTTAGCATTATTTTGTATCCTTTTTCAATAATTTGCTTCTTAAGTTGGTAGCCATCGAAATCTAGAAATTCAAGGTTTCATTATAAATTTTCACATCCCAGAATAGCAAAGAAATGAAACAGGCAAAGAAAGGGAATTGGTAGAAAGTGAGAAAGTCACTTGGGGAGGAGGCTTTGGGGCAGACATCCCATGAATGACATGCAGCGCTCGAAAGATAAACCAACAGGGGAGTCCCCTGACTTTTGGCCTACCCTGTGCAAGGAAACGCATGGGAATGCCGAGGTCCTCCCACCTCCCCTCACCATTTCCCAGACCAAGCCTTCTTTATAGCTTCCCCCAAAGAACAGACAGACTCCAAAGCAGAGAGAGAGAGTCAACATTTTTTTCTGCTCTGCCACGATTTGCTCGTTTTAATTTCTTTGCCACTTGCCTGCTACATATTTTCACACTTTATCGTCACATCCCTGCTCCCCGCCACCTCTCGGTGGCACGCCCCCTTTGCAGCCTTTGTTTGTTTGTTTGCCTGCCTGTCTGTCAAATGAATTATTTGCATAGTTTCGGGCGCCGCAGCACGAATGGCAAAATGATATGGAATCAAACGCTGAAAATTGCATCCAACAGAATTCTAGTTAGGGGCTAAGCACGGATTTCCACGCCCAGCGCCGTCGTGTAAACATTTATTTGATGCCTGAATAAGTTTTAAATATGCATGTCCCGGAATAGAAGTCTATGCACTCTGCAAGCCACATAGATATGCATAGATCGGCCTAGCCCCCGCGTCCGGCTAATCGCATGTGGGATGCGGACTTAAGCGCTGTTCGCTGTGGTAAGTGATTGAGAGCTGGGAAAATCGTGAATGTATCATGAATGAGTTGAGCGAGGGAAATTGGAGAAATAAAAGCAATACTTTTTGTTACACTTTTGTTGGCCTTTCTAAAATATTAAAGAATTTCTGTTTTCAACTTTACTTTAAGCTTGCCAATAAACCCTTTGAATTCATTAGCTTAAAGTATGTACTGCCCTGTCACAGGTATTACAGGATCAGAGTAGTTGCAGCCCAATCCTCGGGTTCCATTCAATCTGGCTTAAATAAAGAATCTCTTCATCCGCTGATTGACTGTCTAGTCTCAATTGCTTTGGCTGCTTTCACTCGGCGCACTTGAAGTTTGCTGGGAGAATAATGCAGAATCCTTTCCAGGGACCGGACCTTGCCCTTGGCATTCGCCGCTTGGCACTTGAGCTGCGAATGCATTCAGGTCCAACTATTCGCCAAGCGAGTTGATTAAAAACGCTTCGCGGCCGAAAAAAAATGCTCAAAATAAATGACTTTCGTTTAGCGGCCAGCGGAAGCGACAAACTATGGTGGCCATTGTGTGGACCAGCGACGGTGCGACTGGGCCGGGAAACTTTTCAAATAGACATTTTCAAAGGCAAACTTTATGCCTTACTTCACTGCCGCCTGTTTGCCAACTTTTTTATCAGCAGGCACAGACCGAAAACCAGAGTCCAAAGTCCAGAGTTAGAGTCGGAGTCGGGGCAGACTGGCCGGATGTTTAGCCCGACGGGTTAGGACGCCGCTGCAACGGATTGGGGGCTGGGACTCCGGTTGTTTCGTCCTGTGGTTAGGCCATTTACAGCTAGGAGCTCGGCCAGCAGACTGTCCACAATTTATGATGTATGCAAGTTGGCCGGCACAGAAGGGAAGCAGGTCCTGAACACCCGCATTTATGTGCGACTATTTGGTTTATTTCAAATAGAATCACATTCACACACACACACACACTTGGACACTTAGTGGTCTTTATTGGGTTGTTGTTGTTGTTGTTGTTGCCGCTGACCCATGGCTGGCACAGTCAGTCAGCCACAGTCGATGCGGTTGTTTGGCTCCCCGGTTTTTATTTTTCGTTGGGAATGAACCTTTTTCCAGCATTCTCATTCAATTTGGATCCACAAAACACACAGACAGACACACACCCACACACCCACACGCACGCACACACATTTGTCATTATAGTTTATGTAGTTTGCGGTCACATTTGGCCAGGCAATATGGGTTTTGGGCCACCCCTCTGATCCTGGGAGCTGAGCCCAACTCACAATCGAGTGCTAATTTTAAATGCTAGTATATGTATATGGATATTTTATTGCTGCCATTAGAGTTATTAGACTGAGATCTGTTAGTTGCCATTCCTGTTATTGTAGTTTGTTAAGTGCCAAGATAAGAGAGTGCCCGGGAGATGCTAATGGATGCCAGTTGAAAAACCAAGGCGATAAGTCGGCGGGGATGACAGAATTTACAGCCAAACAGAAATTGAGTTGTAAAGCGAAATATTCCAGGATACGGGCTATTCCCTGAGGAAAGCCAATGACATACATATGTTTGAATTATGGCAATGATATCTGAACTCAAAAGGAGCTCTAAAGAGCCAAATGATTTTCCTATCCAAGGGAGAGTCATCAATAATCTTGATTTCAGATTAAATAAAATAAGGAAATACTTTCGGTTCGAGTATGTGCCTTCATCTGCGGGCTATTAGGAAAAGGACCTTTTACCAGTTATGTTTTAGGACTTTGTTATCCGACACCTTTTCTTTTTTTTTTTTTGTTTCACCCACACGCACACACCCACTGCCAATTTGTTTTAGAGCTTTGAGTGCTTTTCTGGGGTCCGGCAACTAGAATTTCTTTTGTGGCCGTTTGGTTGGTTCCTCGGGCGCTATTTATGGCCCTTTTTCAAGCCTGCACCCCTTCCTGGCTCGGGTCAGGACCTTTTATGCCCCCTTATCCGCATTTCGGGGCGTAGAGCCCTCGCAACAATTCGGCATAAATCAAAATAACTGTCAACGGAAGCGGCGTCCATAGTTTTTCGGAGCCGGAACGGAACGAAGTGGAATGGAATCGAGTCTGAGGCGGGAAAAGTGGGGTGTGTGGAGGAGGTGGATGCCCATAAACAGGAAGGCCGTGACCATGTCCATGGTTCAGCGTTCCTGTCCGGGAAAAATCCGAATCCGGTGTGTCGCACAATGTGCAGCGGAACTCCGATTGTGGCCGGGGCGGGGTGGACACCATGCCACCGTAAGCGATGCCACCGCTGTCATTGTTGTCGCCGCCATTTGGCAGCCAATTTTTTCCCCATTTTGTTTTCTCTGGCGGCGTCGCCATAATTAATTGTCCAACTTTTGCGGCCAACTGGGAGCAGCTAGTCCAAAAAATGGAAGCTATTTAAGGGGAGTTACTTTGGAAGGACATCTCGTAGAGTGGAAATTATTCATATTTATTAATACCGCTATGCAAACTAATCAGCTAATAAAGTCTACAAAAACATTATGCTTTCCCCGCCGCTGGAAAAGTCAATTAACCCGAATGAACCTTGGCGAGTAGCAGTGAGTTCCATTTCATTCCAAACAAAAAGTAATGAGAGCAGACAACGTCGCCAGTCAGAGTCCATCATTAAGTCTGAACTGCTGCTGCTGCCCGAATTTGATGAAGTTTTAATAAAACCAGCGACAACAAACACCGGAGGGAGGGCGAAACATCTTTTTGCCGTTTGCCTTTTTTGGCCCAATCAAAAATTAATGAGTGCCAGGCGCTTAGAGGTGATAAATCACCTTGACAAAAGGCTCCAGACCAGAAGAACAAGGACCAGGGTTTCCAGAACTCCAGAACAGGCTGGCAGGCCAAAGGGAATCAGAAGGAAGGAGCACTGACGCAGGACGGGGAAGGAAGAAGTGGCAGGACTAGGGAATACGAAATGAAATGGCCATAATAATAATGAATGTCGCCTTTGGTAATTTGCTTTAATTGCCAACGAAAACCAGAAGACTGAGAAGAAGAAAGACTTTTTAAATCTCTCCGTTGGCACTTTGTGATATCAAAATTAAAACTAGGTTTATCATATACGTGAAAATATACAATATTGATAGGCATCATCAACAAAAATAATAATAAATAAATAAATAAAAGAAATAAGTAAGCAGATATTTTCTAGCACTGAGAATCTGAAACTCGAATCACTTTATTTTTCTTGTGTTCAGTTCCTTGCAGGAAATACATTATAATACCAAGATGAGTAGCGCCATACGATATTTTTTGCACTCAAATATTTTCTGCTTTTTAAAATTTTTTTTTCTGGATAAAAACACTCAAGTCGAAGTATTCAAAAAGAAAGAGCTCAGTTTAATAAAACTGATATGTTATTCTTTAAAATTTATTTAAACCATTAATTTATAAAATAAGAATTATAAGTCTTTAAAGTACTTGTATTCTAAGTAATATATTTTGTAGGTTTTTTAAGGCATTTCCCAAAGCATTTGATAAAGTTGAAAATTTGTCGGATTGTATACTGTATGGCTCAAAAATCTAAATAAATGTAAACAAAATAAAACATTTGATGTATTTAATAACGAAGTCCAACCCCATATTTTATATTTATAGTATTATAATTTATCTACATTTTATTTAAAGTTAGAAAAGATTCAGACTTCCGCATAAGCCGTGCCAAGAGACACACTTTCATTCAACTCTGGAACATTAGGGTATATATTTTCTTTCAGTGATGCCATCCAAGAAGAAAAACCAGGGTGGATGTCCCGTGCAGAGGGAAAGAAGAGCAGAAGAGGGCACGCAGCATGACGCGGTATTTATTAATTTCTTTGACAAATCTGTTGTGCTGAGTGGTGTTCTCATCGTGTCGCCCGTCCCACCTGTCCACCCCACACAGACGCTGTGCCCTGGTCTTGTTTTGAAGCACTTTGTCAAACTTTTGCAACAACTTTGTGGCATACCACGGGCCAAAGTCGCAGGAACTTGCTAAATGCCCAGTCACACACACACACACATCCCCATAGATGGGGAGTAAGGACAAAAAGTGGGGGGAAAGGAAGGGAATCACTTGAAAAACGCAAAAGTAATAAACTTAATTGGTTTGTTCGCAGTTACTTGTGCTCGCTCAGACGACGACTCTCCAGCATTATCACCACCGCCCCCATGGAAATCCTCTGCAGGCGGCACCACTCGAGCATTGCGTTGCGTTTTGCGCTTTTAAGTAGCAAAGTTTTTACTCTCGCCTTGTTTTACTTTGCTTTTTTCCGCTCGCTTTTCAGCCAAAGTGTTGAAGTTTGCTCTTCGAGTGCCTGCCTGCTGGCGGCAGGGGGATTCACACACAGACACCCACAGAAATAGAAAAAGTTTCGCCTGCATTTGCAACAGAATGAAAAATCGCTCATACGCCACGTTGACTCGGCGCAGCTCCCCCCACTTTCCCCTCTCAAGTGCTTATTATTTTATCTAATGAATCTGTTTGGGCTACCTCTGCAGCAGCAGCAGGGCGGCTCTCTAGTTTCTATATGAATATGGCAAAAAGTTGCACAAGTACTTCAGTTCACTCGGAAGGATGCCGGCGCCGCATCCTTGTTCACCCTTCGCCCGATTTCTAAAGTTCTTCTCCAACTGTTTATTGCCCCCCTTTTTGCCACAACTGGGCATATGCATGTGTGTCCTGAGTAATGGATATTTATAGTGAATTTTTTTGTTGTTTAAGGAAAATAGAAAATATAACCTCGGCAGAGCACTTGGGAGTGAGCTATTTTGATGCAAATTCTGCCGTCTGCCTTTATTATAACGTTGCCACAAGCCACTTACGACGCGGTGTCAACCCAGTTGGCCGCTGAGAGCCGGGACATAATTATGGCCTGGATGCTGGCAGAAGTCAGGGGCTTTGAAGACAATTTCCAGCACCAAAGACGCCGAGTTTAGCGCGTTAAGCATACACACGACATGCACACTGAAATATGCGCAAAGGATGCGGCAGGCGAACATCCTTTGGCTGCCTTTGGCCCCGGCACTTACGACTAATTGAAGCCGGGCCAGGATGCGAACTCACCTGAAAGCAGAAAGAGCGAAGGAGAGATAGACGGTTAGAGTAAGACGGTGGAAAGTCGGGCAGGGAGTTGCTTAAGCTAACTTTAGTTTTCCCTCTTCCCGCGCCAGATAAAGTTAGTAAAATCGTGTAAATTATGTTTAATAGATAACGGCGGGCAGAAGGAAGTCCTCCGCACAGGAGGCTGTCTAGACCAGCGACTAATGGAAGCCACAGTGGGATTGTCAGAGGGAATGGGAGTGGGAATGGTAGAAGAGCTCCCAGTCTCCCATAAAATGTGCTGGAGGAAAGTTTCCGTTTGCCAAGCTTCAAGCTCGGCTGCAAGTGCAGCAGTCAGGCAGTTGACAAGAGTCCTTGGCAGCCTCGTGTCATATTATGTCACTTGGTAAGTCGGAAGCCCAACTGCCACCCCGGGAACGTGGGACAGAAGCAGGACCAGAAGCTGGGTTTCGTTTGTTGGCCTGCCCGCAGGCCAAAGTAATAAGTCTGCGACAAAAGGGGAACAAACAGAGCCTGGCCCAAGCAGGCGCGTAATGAAGCTGCCCGGTAGGATGAGTCAGGTCCAGGCTGCTCCCTTTGCTGCTCCCACGCTCCTCGCTCTCGACTGACCATATGATGCCGTCTGGGCCTGGCTTAAAGCCACTGGCTGCATTCTGGCCTGGCCGTGTTTACCTGGCTGAAAAGGGCTGTAAAAACAAAGACAAATAAACGCTGCCGCGGCAGGGAACTAATGTGGAATTTCAGGTTAAACTGGCTTCGCTCCTCCGCTCCTAAAGAGAAGAACTCTCCTTAAAGGATGCAAAGTCATAACTCAAAAGTCTAATATCAGGAGCGAAAGGGACGGAGGCAGACTGACAAACATGTGACTTAATAGTTGCCCGAGACTGCAAACTGGAACCGAGTCGGGGCCGTGGCGGCTGCCGGGGGCGGGGAGGAAGCAGTCTGTGGCCAACAGAGGCTGCAGGAGCCAGGCATCAGACGTTCTTAGCGCGGCCCAGAGATACACACAAGCATATGTTGCTTGGCTCGGAGTTGTTGTTTGCGTCTCAGCAGGTTGTCGCTACCACAGAGCCCTGTGCCTCCCAGCAGCCGCGTTTAAGTCAAATGCTAAATGGCATTTGGGGACACCAGCGACAACACGAGAATAAGAGATTCTTTGGCGGAGCGAAGCTTAAAATACCCTTACGTAGGGTGAGCAGAAAAATCAGTTAAATCGCACAGCTTCGCCTTTTAATTTGAAATTAATTTGCAGAGTATACGAAGGTGGAAATCGAAAGTTAAATATGATAAATCGAGCGAAAAATGATATCTGATAATATCTCTTTTAACCATAATTTATTGATACTATAGAAAATATATAATAAAATGTTAACGATAATATTTTCCTTTATATACAAACTTTAAATATCGAAAAATATCCCATTTAGCGATAAATTAGCTAGGTAAATATTTTATTGGTATTATTTTCAGGAAAACTTATTTAATTTTTTTTATATTTCTCGCGATTATATTGAATAATTATCTGTAAATAAAATCTTTATAAATAATTTCTAGCATTGTAGCTTAAGATGAGCTTAGAAAATTAGTGCGATATATCAAACGAACATATAAAGATTAATGATCAACATCATAGAAAAATATATGAATAAGGTATTTATTTTAATTGTGTCATTTAAAGAAAAAAAAGCTAAAAGTTTATAATAGAAAGACTGAAATATTTTGTACAAAAGTCTTTCTGTTATTTACTTGCACTCTTTGCCTCTGAGCTAACTTTTAGCCACAAGACCAACTTTAAGGCGGCTTATTTGCAACATGACAAGACAGCCATTAAAATTACACTACCCTCTGGCCAAGGTATAACTGAAAGCACACACATCCACCAACAGCTGAGGCCCCACGACTTGAGCTGGATTCGGAATCTGGTTCTGGTTCTGCCTTTGGTCTGGGTTTGAGTCCTTCTCATGCTTGGAGCTGCCTCCAGCAGCAGACGCCGAATTTTTACGTCGTTCCCAGCCCTCCGGCCGTCGGATTCTGTCTGCGGTTTAAGCTTTTTTCTTCTTCAACTTTTTGGCAGAACGGAGAAAAAAGGAGTGTTAAGTAGCGATGCGAGCAGACCCCCCGCCCCGCCCCTCGCTCACCGCACATGTGGCTAGGTAGTTTTGACTGCCTTGTCACTCCCTGTCAGTTGCAAGTAAGTGGCCTGGCTGCCTGGCTCCCGGTGGTGCAGGGACTTCTGGCGATAAGATCGGAACATCGTGGTGGCTTGTGGCTTGTTTACAGATGCCAAGTATTTGCCAAGCGAAAGTGATGAGCTGCATGGAAATCTCTGGAGTGGCCCACTCAACCCACTTTCTTGGACAGATAGTGGCAGTGCCGCAGTAATCCTGTGCTCCTGACACGTACTCTTACCTCCAATGCAACGTCACCCTCAGGTTAACCCCTTTCTGGCCTCCGGCTGGGGCTCCGGCTCCCCGCAAACATAATTGCTCGAATGTGGCAACACTTGCAGGACGAGGACTAGGACTCAGTGCCCGTATCTTAGTCATGTCCTCCCAGCACACAAATTGACTACTCCTTCCTTTTCCGGGAGGCGGGAGGGTAGAGCTCTAAAAGGAAAAACTACGGACAACAGTTTACTTACAGTTGCGAGGCGAAGGTGGAAAAAGTTTTTCCTTGGCCAGGCACTAACTTTACCGACTCACACGAGGCGGACGGAAGGAGTTTCGGGTCAGCCCCGTGTTGACAAAGGCCAACCGGGGAGGAGGAGCTGGAAAGCACAGCTTGATAAATGTAATGGGCAGCAGAAGCAAAAGTGAAAATGGCAGCAAATTAAACGCACAAAACTTGAAAGCAACTGGGCGGCTGAGTGATGTCAGGAGCGAAAAGAAAACTTTGCCAGGGCGGCGAAAAGGGTTCGTACCTTTCGTTGGCAATTTTAATTAAAATAGGAAAATGATTTTATGATTTACATGGACCACTGGCAGCAATTTAAAGTCATTTCCCCCCTTAAAGTCGCCGTTCCGGCTCGAGGGTCTTTTCAATTTGTTTACGGCTTAGACTCGCCTGAAAACTGCCAGAAACACGCGCATTTCCGAGTGTTTTTTCGCTGCTCTTTGGGGCGAATTTACATAATCTTAATGCAAATTCAAAAGCGGCAGTGAGGGATGGGATGGGCAGACAGCGAAGCGTCAACGGACAGGACAGTAAACACTTCAAGTGTGGCCTCAGCGAGCGTCTTGAGGAATCGCCTTCCGCCTGGTTCCCAGCCAGATTCAATACCCTTTCTATAGTTCCCCGGCTTCTATATAGGCGTCGAGTGTCTGCAGATAATGGATGCCAGCGATTCGTTACGGCAAATGGGTTCACTTTCTCTTCAATGTTTTTTTTTTTTTTTTGTTCATGTGTGCGAAAAGTTGACAACAAGCAAAAG
Organism: Drosophila mayri; assembly: GCA_008042485.1. Classification (NCBI taxonomy): domain Eukaryota; kingdom Metazoa; phylum Arthropoda; class Insecta; order Diptera; family Drosophilidae; genus Drosophila; species Drosophila mayri. The sequence goes on along the minus strand of VNJN01000661.1, from coordinate 172,178 downwards.
GGAAGGGAGGGGAGGCCAAAAAAGTCAATTGAGTGTGAAAAGCCAGGCGAGTTTAATTTCCAAATAAAAGGGCTGTGATTTCCCAAAAGCCAAGGGGTTGAGCCCGACGGAGAGCCACCGCGAGCCACGAACTATTAGCACACGTCTCGAGACGGGCAGCAACCCTTGCAAGGAGCGTGCTCCGGCTTCTTTATCCTTCGGTTTGCGGTTTGTATCGTTGACACAGCTCCCCTTCCTTTCTCCCTCTGTCTCCCTCTATGTGCATCACGCTATCTCTATTCAATTTACAGCCCTCGCGGGCCCGTACAATTGACAGTCGTTAGCATAATTATTACACAAGGCTTAGTTGGGCTCGATGGCTCTGTCAGGGGTGGCGGCTAATCCTCAGAGCAGTCCCCGAGATGTCAACACCCACCATTCCATCTGCTGAAAGAGCCATTGCTCTTGCTGCTTCCCAACTTCACTTTGTCATTTAATAAAAAATTGTTTAGGAAATTTAAGTACCCTAACCGTGCTCCCCAGGGGAGTGCCTTGCCAGCTCGGCTCAGCTCCCCCCGCTCGACTGCATCGAACATATGATGTTAATTTGGGTGTTGTTCCTAAGGAAATGGGCTTGGCCGGAAGGAAGCCCAGATTGATTCAGGATTGAGGCGAGGGTGAATTTAAAATCTACTTTTTTTTCCAGTTGGGAAGAAGGAAGTTTGCTGTCAGGAGTGAAGCCTCCACAGATCAGTTTGCCCCCGAAGCACCCCATAATTAACTATCGCCATACTCCAACTTCGGTCTCGCTTCGCTATTTAAAAATTAATTTATTCAGACGGTGCAGCCGCCATCTGCGACTAGTCAACCTGCCCCATAATGACAGTTGATTTAGTTGGCGCGGTCCTTGTAGATAGTTGTGTGCTAGACGGCATCAGATCATTAACTCCAGCGATTGCGAATGCTAACGGCAAATGAGAATCGGGCACGTGATTCGGGCACTCGAAGAAAAAAGGGAGGCTGGACGGGAAAGGCAGTCCTAGAACTGAAGAGCGACCGAGTCTGTTCCGAGTCACAATTTGAATTTCACAAGCCATTGATTTTTATTTGATTGCCACGACAATGAAGCGACGGGCGCGGTAAACTCTTTTTGGCCAGGACAGCACAGGACACAGCTGAGCAGTGCTTGTGGCGGTGACGGTGACGGTGACGCTGACGGTGGCAAAAAAGGCACAAAGTTGAAACGATTTTGGGTAAAAGTTTCGCTTCGAAAGGGGGCGACAACTTTGCATGTCATTCGAATGCCGCTGCTGTCTCTGGAATTTTGAGTTTCCTTTTACTACCTAGTACTTTTCCAATTTGAGGGTATTTAATGGCTATGAAAGGATTATTATTTGGTAAGAAAATAGTGTAAATAATATGCTTAATGCTTAACCATTTTTCAGCTAGCCATTAAAAGATGGCTCTCCCTTACTCTGGTTTTTCAAAAACAATTCAAATGAACCTAAAGACAGTCCTGAAAAAATATAGCATGTATGGCGTTACACATCTTATGGTCTTTGGTAATACGGCCTGATATTATATTACAAAAATGATTAAAGGTTTTGATTTGTTGTTAAAAAGTAAAAGTAATAAAACGGAATGCGAGGCTTAAAGTTATGAACAAAAGTCATTTTTAATGGTGTTCAGTGAGTTACTGATAATAGATATTTTCGAAACAATAGACAACTCAAAGTCAGGTCTTTTTTTTATGGTTTTTCCCCCTTTTTGTGGGAAAAGCGAACCCTTCCTAATGTCCTTGGACCTGGGCTGTGTTGCATTGCACGAATTTATTGCAGCGCCGCACGAAGGGGGGTGGCTAAAGGCACACGAGCAGGAGCAGCTGTCCTGGGACCCAGCAGGCGCTCGGCTTCGGCTGTCAGAAGCTTGTCAGAGGCGTCGTCGCCGCCACTCGGTGTTGCGTCCGGATTCCGGAGGCCAGAGCCACCACTCACCGTGCAGCAACTACCTCATGCCCGAAGAGCTGCACACAATCGCAAAAAACTTGAGACAATCGAATCAAACTCATTCGCCCGAAATCATCGACGTGTAAAATTACGAGATAACATTGTTAGCTGTCCCGGCGAGTCCTTGCCTTGTCCTGAGTTCTGGGTCCTTCATCCTTCGCCTGCTCAGCCACTCGTGGAAATGTGTTCAGGATTTGAAATTGAATCGCATCGCGCTTAAGCAAGAAATCAACGACACAACGACACCCATTGACGACCACATAAATGTCGAAATATGCAGTCAGCGCAATGGCAGGGGGTTGGGCCAGGACATCGGTTAGTTGTCAGGGGAATGCCGCGCCAGCAACTGGCAGCTGGAAGACCCGGGACCCAGTAGCCATGGCCACTATCCCTCGGCCCGACTGCACATTTCTGAGGTTTTCATTGTCGGTTAGTTGAGTTTTGCTGTTTGAATTGTCAGACGGTTGATGGCGCCTGGCATTTGGCATTTGCTTGCCTCGAACTAAGTTTAATTGGTTTATCCTTTGTGATTGTGCGGCCCGTCTCGGAGCCCCCATCCGGAAAACTTTGGCCCACACCTCACTGTGGAATGCGGGGAACGTTTTGGGATACTTTTGCTTATGAGCGAGTGTAATTAAGTCGCATTTCGGGTATGCGGACTCTGGTTGGGGGGCGGGGAGAGGTGACAACAGAGGCACTCAACTGGCAAATCCTGTTTGAGTGATCGGCAGGGGAAAATACACAATGAACGGATCAATGAGGGATGATTATGGAGCGCTTAAAGGGTTGTCGAGGCTTAAAAGGCTATTGAACGACTTTCGAAAAAGTTATGTCACTGCAATTACTCACTCTATCTACATTTTCTCTAACTTTTGTGCCTCAGTTGCATTATCTTTAAGGTGCCAGTCTTCCCTCAAAGTCCTGCATAATTTAGCTGGTTTTAAGGTTCAACAACAGACACGCCATCTCCATGCCAGACACGTTTGTTAAAGGGTTTCGCTTTCATTCGATACTGGGCGGGCCACTGGGCTCTGCCCCTCGGTGGCCATCCCAGAAACTTTCGGAACAACAAGCATCCTCCACCCAGTCTGAATGCCTGTCTATCCCTGGAAGACAGCATTATTATAGTCGTAGAATGTCTTTCGTTTTATAATTTGGATTGGCCATAGGGAGGCAGGACGGAAGAGGTTCCTCTTTCTCTCTCTCTCCACAACTGCACAGAAGTCTGCTGGTTGGCCTCCATGGCCATGGCCATGTCCAGGGCCAATTTCCAAGAAAGCAACTCAAGAGAATTTCAAGTTTAACTTTTTACGCTTGAAGCGCCTTTCGCTCCAGTCTGGACGGGGGCTCAGGTCCACGACCAGGTTCAGGTCCAGGTCCCTTGGCCAGGCCCCAAACCCCATGGCCGAACATGGCCACAGGTTCCCGTGCCTGTGCACTTATCCAGTAACTTGGTCTGGCCCCAAACACTGAGAGAAAGGCTCAAGAAATGCTTTATTTATTTATTCAAAGTTTGTATAATTTAACTAAAATAAATGTGGCAGCTCCTTAAATGTTTAATGTGTAACTTTTAATACAATATTAAACATGGTTAGCAAAAAGAAAGAGTTTAATTGATTAAATCCTAGTATCTTTATCTTTTAATGCATTTTTAATTAAACATCAAAAGAGTTATTTAAAGAACAAAGTTTTAACTCTTAATTAATATAAACATCTCATTGAACAGCCATTGCAATATGAAGAAACTTAAGAATACTGAAAAAAAAGAGCATTAAATTCAAATAAAGAGCTGTTTTCTCTCTGTGTACATCTCAATCCCTCTCTTTCCGATACAGCCTTTCCCTACCCTCCTTTTGCATAATTTCACAGCCCCCGCTTGGCTCCTGACCCTGCATATACCATCCACCGCCTCTACTCGTCCCACTTTCAATGACTTCGTTTGCTTAGCTGGAAGTTTGGCCGTCCAGCGTTGCTGTTTTTTCTGCTTTTGCTGAGAAATCTGTTTTTAAGTTTCAGCAATTTAATATTTTAAGTCCACAAATTGTTGCTGGAAAGGATTACGGATGGTGTGCATTCTAATAAGCTGCTAATTGGTTGCCGTTGCAGACGGCCAACGGCGAGGACATTGTTGCCACAGCTCCTGCTTATCCCCATTCCCATCTTCCCCGACTGGCGCTGGCAGGCTCAAATGCTTTTAGTTTGAAATTTCATTCCGCGAATTAAGAACTTAATAGCTTACGGACGCGTTTTTCTCGCAGGCGAAACTACCAAGATTTTCCATCATAACTGTTGCTCCCGCTCCCTGGATGTCTGGGTTTTAATTTAAATCTGCTTTCCCTACAGCCTCTCGTCCTGTGGCTCATCCGGTAATTTATAATTACTGAAATTGATAGCCAAGGACCTTAGGACAAATAGGGATAAGCAGCGTGGCACTTCGATCGCCTTCCTTGCCTAAAGTCAGACAAAAGTCTCTTTAATGGCTTACGGTTTGCCAAGTTCCTTTTTCGAATACAAAATCGGATCATTTCAATTCAGATGACAGATAACGCTGCTGAAAGGGCCACCACGGCTTAGGGGTTCTTTTTCACAGCCCGATCGCAATCTGAAAGGAGCCCAGCCTCTCATGTGCACATCCTATTTTCATGGTGCCTGAGCAGAAAAATGCTGTCTCATCATTCGACTTCAAAGGAGTCATTCGCACAATACTTTTCCTCCATCTCTGCTGGGCTCGTTCGGAGGAAGGAAGTCGGCGGAAGTCCTGCTCATTATGTCCTTGGCAAACACAGCAAAGACATGGCCTGGACATATGGACATCCCTTATTTGCTGCTCTGTATTTTCTGGGATCTGAGCGGAATCAGGAAGCCAAAGAATTTGGCTTGGAAGGAATAGCTAAAACTTTCTTAAATAGGAGACTTTAATGTGTTTTTTATCTGAATATGTTCTCAAATTACTTTCGATAATAAATCAAGGATTCTTCCTGTGAAAATATTATTATTTAGAATTTGAATTAGGGCAGCAGCACTGTTGCCTTCTGCTTTAATGGCAACAATTTAAAGGAAAAACTAAATGTTATCATTAAAAAAGAAAAAAAAAAAAACAGAAAGGAAGCTGATTCCCAACTAACAGCGTCTCTGCTGTCGTTTAATGTGGCCTGCAACTGGCGGCTGCAGGATGCGAAATCTCCAGGAGAACAGGAAAGGGTCCCTCGCTTGGTCTTTTGGATGATGATTGAAATGCGATTAGGGTCGGGGTCGGGCCCAGTCAGGGAGAATCAGAAGCGAAACAGATTTGGCAACTGGCGCACAATAATGCGAGTGATGAGGGCAGACAGTGAGCGGCATTTGGTTGGGACGAGGCGGTAATACCTATCATATATACCGTGCAATGCCCATAAATTGATGATGTGCGGCGGATTAAATGAGGTCTGTTTGTCCCGCTGCGGCTTGAACTTGAATTCGCGAGTTAATTGGCATTTTGTGCGGCGGCCGTTCCATGTGCTCCACTCCCAATATTATAATTATTGGGGCCTTAATCGGGCTTATTACGCTCTCGCGGGCCCACTAACCCACCGCAGGACAGGCCGGAGGCTATCGCCGCCATCATCGGGATCAGCAGTTACCATTGACATCGAGCCGGCTTCAATTATAATCGAAATTCGGACGCGATTCGGGGGAGGACATGGCGGGTAATTAAAGGCTGGGCGCTTGGTGATTATACAGAGGGTTGATTAAATAGATATTCCATTATATCTGGTGGGTTTCATTACAGCGATCCATTGTTTGGACTCTGAAATGGAGTTTGGGCGCCACAACTCTGTTGATTGATGGCTGTTAATCGGAAAACGCGGCTCTTCCACGAATTCCGTCGACTCACCCTGACCCGGCAACCCAAAGGGTTCTGCGGAAAATGACTGGTCACAGGAAAGTACATATATATCATCATTAGGCACGGGCCAGCCGGGCCCGGACAAGTATCAGCTTACGCCGGCCACTCTCTAGCTTCCAGTCTCGCATTCTCCAACTAATTAAGCGTCAATTTGGAGCACATTTTACAATTCATTGCACAATAACGCGCCGAAAACGCGTCAAATTCCCATCGAGGAGTCGAATGGCCAATCTCCGAAATCGCTCTCCGCCTGCCAAGTTCAATATCGCGGCTCGATAATCGGCCAAGACCCGATTCCTGGGGCAGAGGGGCTGACCGGCCGGACGGGGAGTGTGATATTGACAGCCATGGACAGGGCAACAACGAATGGTTAGCCAGTCGCGGCACATAAATCAATTCCAGTTCGAGTGGCCGCCGCGGGAAGGAGAGTCGCTTTGGCTGGATTTTTCTTTGGGGATACTCTATTGTAGAGTACATAAAGATTATTATTATTTATAAATTTCATTTAAATCTAAGTCGGAATAGAAGAGTCTGTAAAAAATATACCATCTTTGGTTTGTGCAAGTTCTTCTTCTTTTGATGCAATGAGTTTCCTTTCTGTACTCTTGAATTTCTTTTTCCCATTTCCCAAGTTAGGGCATTCCAAATTCACCACCTTCGTTATAGTCTCTTGATATTTATTTCTCTTTAATTTGCGATTGAAAATCTGGGCGCAAAGCGAAACATGTTTGGCAATTAATTGGTTAATCAAAATGATTAATTTGCATGAGCCCCGGAGCACGCTTTTGCCATTCACATTCGCAGCTAAATTAAAACTGAATTTATGGGCTTGGAAAAGCTGTGGAAACTGAACAAAATTGACAATATGGAGTGGGGAACAGGAACAGGAAAAATTGTCAATGGGGCTGACCAGCTTTGGTAGATTGACTTTGGGAATGCCCGAACAAAATTCAAACAGGAATTTGTTGGCATAGCAAATGAGTCGACAGAGATCACAGGAGTAATATCTTCGCTCCAGGAGGATGTTCACTTAAGTCGCCTACTTTTTAGACGCTGTCCAAGTTCAATTAAAACATAATTAAATCCAATTAAATTGGCATTAAGTATACGCCATGTGGCACTGCTGAACTCCAGGCTTTCGGCTCGCAAATAAAAGGAAAGAAAACGGAAAAGCGAGGCATGAAAAATTCAAAGGACCGACACTCAAGAGGGGGATGATTCGAGGAGGAGCAAGCGGAGGGCCAACGATTGCGTGGCTCTGATAAAAAGTGGAGGCAAGACTAGGGACGACGGCAGGCTCAAGTGGGGCTGAGGGGCTGAGGGGGTGGTAGTGTAAGCAAGTGAGTGAATGAATGAATGAATGAGTGAGTGTCTGTCTGTTGGTCACAGGGAAAGGGGTGTGCCTCCGAGTGTGTCTGTGTGTGAGCTTCGGGTTTAGGCATTTGCTTTATAGGCGCAAAAAGCGACACACAAATGACACTTCATAAAAATGAAGACAACGATAATGATGATGGCTTTGACGATGACGATGGCAATAATGATGATGATGATGAAGAAGCGAGGGTGCGACTGTGCGTGTGGGACAATAATGATTTCAAATGTTCGTCCGTTCTCTCCCCTTGAGCAAGAATACATATTCAAGTCGAGGAATACGGGGCTGCTAAAGTAATGTTTTAAATTAAGTAATTTGCATACGAACGAAACAAAGCTTCTGGATGCTCTGAATAACTTTCAACGAGGGACAAGCGCTCAAAAGTATTTCTTTTTTATACTTTGGCATTAGCATGCAAATATGACGAAATGAAATCAGATTATATAGTTGGAGAGGAACCCCCCCCCAACAGAAGAAAGCCATTCAAATAATTTGTAGGATTTATTTGTACTTTTAAGTGGGTTATGCAATCTATTTCTTAAAAGCAAACTTGACTAAAGTGAAACAACATAAAGAATTTGCAGCACTCTGTTTAACTTGGTCAAAAAGAGATTTATACTAAAGAATAAGATGCATAACGCCAAACGATTTTTTACACCATTTTTTTTTATATCAACTTTAGAAGTTTTGTTTAAAAATAAAATATAACGAGATAATGAATACTTCACCATTCCCTTGTAGTCATATAGTTATGTATGTTCAAGTATATGCGTTACTCATCTTACTTTTAATATTGTTTGTGGTTACAGCGTATTTATAGATTTCTTCAGTAGATAAGACTCAATAATAATTAGTATCTTATATTGTGTAGTATTTCCCAAAATGTTTAGTACTTTTCAGGTGTACATATTTTACCTCTTCAAACCTGTTTATTGAGTTTAAAGGTCTCTTCGCTTACTTTAGCTCTCATGGAAAGAAGAGAAGGTGGTCTAGACCCCAATGGGCAATATATCAACTCAACTGCCTTAATTTGCCAAGTCTCGATAAAACACAAACACATCTCCCCCATCTTATCTGCTGCCCAGCGCCAGCCAAGGATTAGATTTACTGCTTAACTTTCGCCAGCGCCTCGGCTTGGCCCTCAAGCTCAGATTCCGCTGTTTGGCTTCCACAAAGGCACAATAGGCAATACACAAGTAGGTATACTTTGTTGTTGCTGCCGTAGCGTGCCGCATAATTAAAAAGTCAAGTGAAAAATCACATTTTAACTCAAACGGAGGAGGGGTCGAGAATGAATGAAATTTTTGCGCCTGAAAGCAGACTAAAGTAATAAGTTAGAGCTGGCGGCGGGCGGGGACCTAAGCCTGCAGCTGAAGGGGTGACTCTCTGCATACCACACCGAATTGCGTCAAATGCAAATGCGTCCATTGTGCTAAGAGCCATAAACAAGCGGGCTGCAAGCGCCATTCCAAGGAGGGAAGGAGGCACTCCGCTTCCCGCTGTTGCTGTAAAGCGAAAAACCGAAGGAGGAGGACACGGCAGACCCACCGCAAACACTTGAGGGAAATGGAAAATCCAGCCCTGCAACCGGAGGAACGCTGCTTTCCTTTTTGTGCGCCCAACAATTTGCCATGCCACAAACTGAGTTGCTGTTACAGCGGCCCGAGAGGCAGCCAAAAGTGGCAACATGCCTGCCCAGGAATTACGGTATTATGCAATTAAATATTTAAAGTGCTGCCGAACCATTTCCGGTCAGGTCAGCAGGGGTGTGGGGTGGTTTCACCTTCTTCAGTGCGTAAAGTAAATGGTTTCTGATTAAATCGCTTTAGTCGAGATATAAATAGAGTTTAGACCCATTAGCCAAGATTATTATAATTATTAACTTATGACTTTTGATTTAAAATAACTAACTTTTGTTAAGTGCTGAATAAAAAGTACTGATTAAACATATTTAAAATCAGAATTAGCTTCAGGACTCGCTGTTAACTTAATCATCTTAATAAGAAAAGGTGTAAATTTAATAACTTTTGTATCAATATTGTACGCTTTAGAGGCCGAATCAATATTCCATCTTAATTATTTCCATTTCACTATCTTTAGGAAGTTAGTTTACTTTTAACAAAGCTAATAAATCTCTACCACATTTTCCTCTCCTTTAAAGCTAGTAACTTCCTTAATTCCCGTAAAATTACTTATACTTTAAACCGCACTTCTAGACCTCGATTAAGCCAAACCAAGTAAAATTCCCGAACAAGTCAAAGTCTCTGCTAAGTGCTTACAAATTTCACTTTTCCGTTCCCAGCAGCCCCCGTCGAATTGAAGATGTCGAGTTGTTGCTGTTGCGCCCATGCTGGAAGCTTAAGTATTTCTACTTTTTTAATTTCATGCAAATTTTCCTTTTCAAGATTAATGTCTGCGCCAAAAAAAGTTTTCCGAGCTTCGTGAGGAGGACGAGCAGAAGAGGGAAATAAAGAGAACGCGTAAGTGCTGTGTGTTACACGGACCAACTGAATCTGTTAATGCCCTTTATAGATAGCAAAGATATAAAGAAAATATTTGTATAATAGTATATCTATACCTTTGATTTGATGCAGAAGAATATTATCTTAATTTATCAATATTTTTGGGGTACCATAATTAAATTCATCTACGACTTTGGAACAAGGATTTGGCTTACTTCTGGCCAACTTTAGCTTCTGTAAGAAGTAACTAAAGACTTTGTTTGTAATTTTAATACGTACATATTTAGAAAAAACCCAAGATGTATATTATCTATAAATCTCCAATTATTGTATGCTTTTTCCTCAATCTGTGAACCTTGGACTTGGTCAATGTAAAGAATATTCCCTTAACCTCCCTTAGTTAGAGCATTCACACAAATGGCAGCATTTGCTGTTCGCATTTTTCGCATTTTAAAGAATTTTTTTTTTCAGCAGGCGTAAATAAGGCTCAAAACTTCTGACTCGGTGGGCGTGGCACGGGTTGACGGCCAAGTTCTGTCTGCCTGCATCCCCATATACGCCTCCAAATGAACAACCCATACAAGACATTTGAAATGAATTCAAAAAGAATTTGAATTTTTGTTGCATTGAAATTTAATTAAGGCTCTCCCGCATAACCCTTAAAAAATATGGCAGTTTGGGAAAGATAAATCCATTCTCGTTTCGGCACTCTTAATTTAGATGCTTAATCCTTAATCGCGGCTTCAAAGCCAGTTGGTAAAAACTTTTTAATTGATTTCACTCATTCTGCAGCAGCAAGGGGGGCCTCTTCCTATTCGCTTTTCTTTAAAATTTCCCATTTTAATTTCCCTTCGCCTTGTCGCCTTCCAATTTGTGGGTAGGGGAGGTGGAAAAGCGAAGCTCCCGGGGCAATTCCGTTAGATAAATCCGTGGAAAACGATAATGTTGGAAATTATTGCGGCTGCGGGGAGTTTTATGTCCTCTAATAGCTGAGCTAAATGTTTGACTTGTCGTGAAAAGTTTTTTGGAAAAGGAATTGATTTGTGGAGTGAGTTGCTTTTAGGTTATCGAGAGATTATACAGAGTTCTCTAATTTCTCTGATAAGTAGCGGAGTTATCTGTGTCATCTTTGATGGTAATCAATCCTTTTTGACTATAAATTCCCATACATATCCACGAGTAACTACAAAAAACCGAGATGTGAACTCACGCTCTGGCCCCGCTTTCGGTTGCGGCTTAATGATGACAGTAAAATGACTTAAAATCGCTGTCAATGTTGACACTTTAACAAATTTTTTCACTTATGCTCTTTTAAATGCACCGCGAATGGATGGATGAATGGATGGATGGATGGCCGGATCCTGTGCGGGGAACATGGAAAATAATTATGCGAAATTTTTCAGCACACTTTATCCATTGTGGCTGTTGCTTTTTCAACTTGTCGTTATTTTTTTTGCCTTGTTTCGTTCAGTTTTCGGTTCGGATCCATGGCAAAAGTTTTTGCAAAAATGTGTGTTTATTAAAAAAAAAAATAAAAAAGAAATGTGCAAAAATATTGTTGTTGTTGTTATTTCTGGCTTTGTTGCAGCCTGGCAACGTTTTTGACGTCAATGATGATGATGATGATGACGACGGTTAAGTCGTCATCATTGCATTTGTTGTTGTTGTTGAATGCCTGCCGGGCGTGTTCATTCAACCGCACATAAATCCCACCACCAACAACAACAACACCAAATGCAACCCCACACTGAGAAAAATTATCAAAATAAAAGAAGACAGACAATTTTCAGGTATTTTGAATGACAATAAATTAAATTAAAAATACATGAACTCAAATTTGATATTTTTTAAGACATTCCCGCATTTCATTCATTTCATTTCATATAATCGAAACTTTATTTTTTTCTTGGGTGCATCGACGGACATTGAAAAATGCAACGGAAATGCGAATCGCGCAACGGGGGCGTGGTACGATGGGCACCAGAGGGACGGGCTGTGGCTGCAGGCGGCACCCAAAAACATTGGCAAACAGCAACAACCACTGCAGTTCGAAGACCCATGTGGCAACCAGTTGATTGGGGCAGCCGAGAGGGGCACGACCGTAGGTGGTGGGTAGGTGCCCTGCAGCTTTGGTCGTTTGACTGACTGACTCGACTGGTTACAGGGATGCAGGGGTGCGGCGGAGGTGAGCCAGCCTGTGGCTATCCGCGGGCAGCAGGTGAGCCTCGGAGTTCCCTCCTCTCCCCGCTGATACCTTGCATCCAGCCTTTCGCTTTTATCTCCATGATAAAGCGCGACTTGCAACGCGCTACGTGGTGGAAGCCCCAGTGCCCAGCCCTGCCCCTTCGTGGCGGAGTTATGAGAGCACGCTTCATAATCGTGAAGAACCGGAATGGGTCAATGGGAGAGGGGGAATGGGGTAATGGAAATGGGGTGCACCGCCTGCTGCTTCACATTTTTCACAAAGAGTGCGCTACACCTGAAATGTGTGGGCATTCTGGCATTGATTGCTTGTACTTTGGGGTCGGCGGTTGATTACAGGGAGTGGTTCCGGTGACGATGAAGTCATTACTTTGTGTGTTATAATCGTTTCGATTAGTGTGGGTTTGGATTAATGGCATTAGCTATTATGGCGCATCGATATTTTATTGCAACAATCACTTACTCACTCTTGGACATATTAAAATAAAGTAAAGTCTAAATAATTAAAAGGAAATTACACCAATGTAGAAATGGTAAAGCGAAATATATATGTACATTTTATTATTATTATTTTTAATATACAAATTTGGTATACTTTAAAAAAATGTTGAAGCATTTTCAAGTTCACATTATTTTAGAAGTTAAAACAGATTTAAGGGTACGCCTGCAGTAAATTAATCCTGAAGTGGGGATCCTTAAGCATGAAATGCTTTGGAATAACAGCTGTGGGGGCTACATCTTAATGTTTTTTTAATAATACAATAATATTAATAACACAAATTTGTATTTGGTCTTTAAATACGCCTGATAACATGTCAAAATTTAATTTATCTATTTTTATTTCCTATTCCTACTTCTTTTATAAAAAATTGTGGGAAAAACTGCTCAAGAATTTTTAAAGCTGTGGTATAATCCCTTAAATTTTGAAAGCCTATGAATTTAAGTCGCATTAATTAATTAACTTGAATTTACTTATATTTAACAATGGATTTAAATACTTCTTAAATTTTTCGTAGCACATATTTCATTTCTGTAGCACGTTTTCTTTCAATTATCCTTTCTAAAAAAACTACAGAATGCAATAGAAATATTTAATAAAGTAATTAAGTTATTTAGAAATAAGAACAAGCTTAAATATTATGAAATTTATTATCATTTAAAAAATAAAGTTATTTAAAATCAATATTTGTATGGGATAACATTGATATCTCACAATCTCCACAAAATCTGTTTGCATTTACGCATCGGTTTCAAATTCTTACCAATAACAGGAATAGGAAGAAGAAAATGTGTAAAAATGTGGAATTAAGTTGTATTATTTAAAGCCAATGAACAAAATGATCAAAGCCCCCGAGAAATAGCCATTTTTTAAGGCAGATTTTATTCATTCCATAAATTATAAATGTTTATTAACTGAGGTTAAGCCCAGGAGCTCGTTCTTTGGAATATTTATAGCTCGGGAAAGATAGATAATTAAACCTGAGAAGTAAGGAATCAGTGATGTTATAGATTCTTAAACCTAATTCGTATAACAAGCTTAATCTCACTATTTTTATAGATTCCGGTCCTTCCGCATTCCGATCAAGCTTCCCTCAACACCATACGCTCTCTTCCTCTTTCCCATTCGATCAGAAGATCGTCGTGAAGAAGGATACTCATAATTCGGGATGACCGGAGCACCTCCATTTGTCGGGTGCATCTTTGTGGCCAGTCCCACGGGCACCCTTCCCTCACCATGTGCCCCTTATTATCTCCTCCGGCACATCGGCACTGACTGCTCTGCCGGCCCCCTTGGCATCAACTCGTTTAATTGAATTGTTGCTGTTGTTGTAATTGCTTTGCTACCGTTTTTAAAATCAGCCAGCATTCCCGGGCAACGCATGGGCACCCCAGCCTCCCTTCCTCCCGCTCCCTTTCTTCCTTCCCTGCAGCGAGGCACTTTGCCACATTTGCTGCTGCTGCTGCTGCTGCTGCCTCTTTGCCAATTTTTCGAATTTTAAACTGGTTTTTTTTTCTCCCGCTTTTCTGTTTTACACATAACTCGTCGTTTATTTTTGCTGTCGGTGCGTATTAATTTCAATACACCTTACCCATCCCCCCCTTCCCGCACCATTAAACTCCCATTTTTGGGCAGCTGGCGCGCGTGCGCTCGCATGCGTAATGAGGCAAGGGTTACGCATACGCCGGGTAGTGCACAGCAAAACAGCCGACATCGGACGGTGGACAAAAATACAGCGGACAGGACAGACAATGACGGGATGGCACTCGCTACCGCACTCGTGTCGCCTGCACCTGTCGATCGATCGATTGAGGCGAACGGGCGTCATGTGCCGCACGTCGCTTGTAAATAATTCATGTTGACAACTATTTTAGCCGGTCGCAGCTCTAGTTGGTCGCTGGTGGCTGACAAACGACGGCCGCGACTGCGATTGACGGTGTATTAAATTATGATTGACACATTGACTGCCTGCCAGACCGAATGACTAACTAACCGGCAAACCCAGTGAGTGAGTGGAGTGAGTGAGCAGGGCGGATCTCTTATCACTGATTGCGGAAACATTAGAGTGGACCTCGATTGAGACGGAACTTAAGGTCTTGATGATATTGATATTATTTATTTTTTAACTATTTAAGCTGAACTTTGTATATATAATTTAAAATATAAATATGATAATATGGAAAATTAAGTATGAAAATTGATATATGAATTGAAGGAAAAATGGAATATGGAATAAGAAAAATAAGCAATAAAATCAAAATAAAGGAATATGTAATATAAGGTATGGAGTATAAAATGGGATTTATGAATATTTTGAGAATGGAATATAAAATGCGGAATATGAAAATATATAATAAGAAAGGGAATATAAAATATGGAATACGGAAACTGGAATATGGAATATAGAATGTGTGTATTAAAGATTCGGTAAAATAAGGAAATAAGGATTGTGGATATATAATTGTAATATGAAGTATAGAAGTGAAATGTGTAAATAAAATCTTTGTGCAAATACTTCATTTTATTTTGTAAGTTCAGAAATTCCGGTAAAAAAATTAAAACAATACAGATGTGTAGCTTACGAATGTCCACTCTAAAGATTCCACATTAACATACCCCATATAAACATGTGTCCATACTTATATTTACATCCTTCACTCGTTATCAGACATCGCGGATGTTGTTGAAGATTCATATTGCTTACACGTTCAGTTTCGGGGACTGACTTTGAATGGTTTGTGATATAATTATGATCTCATACAGGACACAAGGCAGAAAGAACCCTTGGCCACAACGAACTTTGTTTTGTTTTTTCAGGAAAATCCCCTTTCTTACCTGCAATGAAAATAAAAGTAAAAAAGAAAACATGTTAATTAAAAACTTTGCGTTAGAGCGGATTAAATGGATGGATGGGGAAAGTAATGCTCGAACAATTAACAATTAGCAAGCTTATTGCCAAACTGCACAAATCATGTCTGGGCCAAAAAGGGAAGCCGCTCCAATGAAGCGTAAAACGAAAAAGATTTTAGGGGATGAAAACGCTTAACGGGATGGCAGAGAATCCTTTCACATTTCCACTCGGTTGCATGCCGCCCAGGCTCCATCCCATTCGACATGGCCAAAGGGGACGCCAAAACAAACAACCAGCCAGAAAAACAGGGCAAGAAAAAAGCAAAACAAATGCGAAAGTTTTCTAATTAAAATCGCGTAAGTTTTGTGCCAGCCTCGTTAAATTTTCCCTAACCCCAAACTATCCCGCATGAGAGCAGTTTTCCCCGTTCCCCCCCCCCCCCCCCCCCCCCCCCCCACTCTTCTCACAGTCAGGACTTTCTCTGCCATTTTCATCTTCATTTCATGTTCGTCGTAATTGTTTGTTAATGCCTTGGCAAATGAGCGGCCGTAAAGGAGGAGAATCTTGCCGAATGGCCCCGAAGTGGCAACTCTTCCTTCGCGGTGTCGTCAGGACTGTCTTGTGTCCTGGCAATACATGTGGAAAAACTCAGAAAAAGTGCAGGCAGAAAGGGGAAAATTAAATTAAGAGCTTGACACGCAAGGAGGAAATCACGCGTGACACGACGACCAAGGCCGAAGAGGCAACAGGCGTCCCTGGGTCCCCACTCCCTCGGGGTCCTGGTTCACTTTATCGCTGTTATTATTATTATATTCCATATTTATAGTTGTATTTACAGTTGCAGCCGAGGAGGAGGAAGGAGCTGGCAATGATGATGATGATGTCGGTAATGAACGAGCCAACTCGGGACCAACCAAGGACTCCGTGCTCGGGAGCAGTCGTTGCCGGCGTCTAGACTCAACAAAGCAAACATAAACCGAAGCCAAACGGCGCACGAAGCGGAAGTATATACACATCCATACAGACATACATATCCACTCCGCCCTCGAATAAACTTAACGCCTCTTTAAACTTATGAAACATTGTATCCTGCGAGACGTTGAGCCTGAGCCCGTGGACTCCACCCTTCTCCTTAAGGGTGGCCCGCTCCGCCTTTGTGTGGTGCCAAAGTTTTAAATTCTATTTTCGAAATGAATTTTTGATTGTGTGCTTCTCCTTGTTCCAGGACTGCCGGGCTGCCACGCAGCTTCAAAATTTAAATCATCTGGCAGCGCCATTTTGTTGGTAGCAGCAGCAGCAGCGGAGAAAGCAGGAATCGGGCAGGAAAAGGAGAAAAGAGAAAGGCGGGCGTGATGGAAACTACCTTATCAGCAGCAGCCGAAAGGATATGAATGCGAAAAGACATCAGGGAAGGTCGTGGGTCGACTTGGGAAATACCCTGATAACCTGAAGGGAAATTGGAGAAGAAAGTAAAAAATAAAATTAAAGATAATTTGTGATAAAGGTCAGGTTCTAAGCTATGTTGTTAACAAATATTTATTAAAATACGAACTCAAAACTAAACTCAAATTTTTATTGCCTAGTAAATATTACGAATAATAAAATGTCCAGTGAAAATTAATAAATATTATATTGTTTTAGTTTATTTTTTTCAAAAATAATTAACAGCGTTTTTTAAATTAATTTAAAATCATGAACTGAAGGGCATTCCCAGGCCCATTTCAAACATCTGGGTTTTATGCACAGAGCGGAATAAAAAATCAGCAAAAAAGTGAGCACGAAACCGGAAGGAAGGAAGACACACATACACACAGCCAGGCGAAGGGCGAGAAGGATACCCACGCAAACAGAGACAGTAAAAATACTCACACACACACACACACACACAGAGCAGGACAGTAAAGTGCCAAGCGACTTTTACAAGGGTCGACAAATATGAGGCAAGCTCTCGTGGCAGCAAACGAACCCGGCCGAGGCCCGAGCAGGAGTTGCTGCGGCGGGGGTGGTAACGAGAAAAGGCAACACATTGAGCGCTTTAATGTGCCCCCCACCCCCACTCCTAACCCTCAAAGCACCCTGCTGCCGCTTGCCGAGCGACGCCCTTTAAGGCCGTCTGCCTGTCTGGCCTCGGGGGTCGCAGCGCAGCGGAGCACAGCTCTCCCCTCCAGGGCCACCGCTGTGTTAGCTTAAATATTTTATGGGGTGTCAGCATTGTCGATGTCGGCGCGATTGTCTTTGCCGCCCTCCTGCGAAATCCACCTCATCCATGTGAAGCGTTCGTTCCTCTCCTTTATCGGACGCGTGGTGGCTTGTCTTTTGTGTTCGGGGCTAAAGTAATTTCAAATTGATAAGCATCGCCCGTGGAGGTGGCTCTAGTTTCGGGCTGGAGTGAGGTTGGGCTACATTAAACTGATTTGTTCCGTGAGGAAGTCGAAGCGAGACGTCGCTCGCTGCTCAAAGTCAATTGAAATTAAGTAACAGATTTTCACGGAGCTTAAAGAGGGAGGTGGGAGGTGGGAAATGGGAAGTGCAATTCCTTCCGGCATGCGTATTTCTGTCGCTGAAACTTTTACCAGCCACTCGAGTGCAATAGAAGCTGCTGGCCATCAGCAGCAGAGTGCACAGTGCCAGGACTCGGAATGCAGAATGCAGAATGCTGAAATTTGCATAAGTTTATTAAGCGACCAGACCTGGAGCCGGAGCCACTCGAGAGCCCGGGCAGCTGGCTGAAAATGGGGAGACAAACAGACAGAGGTAGCGACTGGCAGACGGACTTCAAGTAGCCAGCCATCAGCAAGACAAGAGCCCCAAACAACAGCAGCTGCACGGTGAAAAAATGCTGATTATTTGATATTAAGGATATTTTTATACATTTTCCATATCCCTTTCAAAGTATCCAATATAATTAATAAGATTGGAAGGCCATAAAACCATACAATCTATAAAGTTACGAAGATAATAAAGTCTTACTTTTTACAGAAAATACAAAACAATACTTTAGATTCTTTCCAGTGTACAGCAGCCACTCAGGCAGCTGTTTTCGGCTGGTCGAGCCTCCGTCAGCGCCTTCAACTGCAGCTGGTGGGGCGGGCAACGTTGCGTATGCGTATTATCAGGAGTCGACAATAAATTATGTGTCAATTACAAGAGTCAATTGCATTAATCATCGCAGCGACTTGGCTCTGAGATAAAAAGGCGCCTGCCATCTGTTTCGCTTGTCAAGAACGAGGGCGTGGCCGCAGCTGCAGTGCAGGAATTAGAAGGAAAACCCGTTCGCCAGCTACTTCTTTCTCCAGATATATGCGTAGATTGTCATAAATTTAACGCAGCCGACATGGAGTTGCAAACTTTTTGGCAGCAGACACTCCGAGAGCCAAAGCCTCAGCCGCTATGCCCCCGTCCTCGTTCCCGCCAAGTGTCATGTAAATGTGCAACAGCCAGGAGACGTTTGCTGTCGACATCAAGTGGGGGGGTGAAAAGAGGGGGGAAAGCCCAAAAGCTTGAAGCCCGAGCAGGCCCGCAAAGCCGCCAACTGCTTTTAACTGTCATTAATTATGTCAAAATAAGATTTAAATGCTTTTTGTCTGTGCAAACATTTAGTTACGACCCACCACCAGCAACCCCTAGACAAAGGCTCCTCCTCCCTGTCTGCTCTTCTGTAAAGTTTGTGGTCTCACTAAGCTGGCGCTGCATAAACATCATTTGTTTAGTAAAACAGGAGAATCTTAAAGGGTTTTGCCATTGCCCGCAAGATGCTGTCCGAAACGGGGGTTTTTTCAGGGGGTTTGCAGCCCCCCAAACCAGCCAGCCACCTGTACCAACATAAACTTTCATTATTTATGCGCATTTGTTGGTGGAGACTGTCCTTCGAAATAATGAGCAGAAATCGGCTTAGGCTGCTGCCCTTTGTTGAACTTGGCTAATAGAATTTTGAATAAGTTATCAAGTGGCGATAACAAAGGCTGCAATTGTTTCTGCTGCGTCAACAAATCACCGATTCATGCCTCAGAGCTGTATCCTGGCGATGCACATTGTGTTTGTCCTTGCCGCTGCAGAAAGCACAATTCAATTGCGGCTGCCATTGTAATGCAAGCCACTTCTGCTGCTGTCAGTCCCCCCTCTTCTTCCCCCCATCTCCCACATCCACTTCACTCCACTCGAGTCAAGCCACTCAATGCAACATGGCCAATTAATTACGCAACAGCACGGCCCAATGCAGCCACCGCCCCCCAGAACGTATCCCCGGATAACTCACCGCAGTGACCACAACATTTAAGTGTCTAACCCACACTCGAACCCACACCCCACCGGCTGCAGCCTGCTCACCTGGCCAACGCGGCGTATACGTTATCCCCTTGAATCTGCTGCGGGAGCACAGTCAAAGTTGCTTCCCGTGCCTCTTTTTTAATTTGCATAAATTAAGGAGCCGCTGGACTGGAGGTATTTTCATTGAAAGGCGCGCTTCATTAAAATTAAATTTAAAAGCATACAAAAATGCGATTCATTCGGTGGAAGCTCCCTCCTCTGCATAGTTATGTCTGTCCATGGAAAAGCATCCCCCGTCGAGTGCTGAAGTATTTCAATGAATTTCCCGTCCCGGCGATTGCAGTTTGCATTTTAATTCTGTCGCCCGCCGGCCAACATTCGGAATTCAACATCCAACAGCCAATATACATACAACATCCGGAGACCGGGCTAATCAGGGTCCACCGATGCTTCCGGCTGCAGCACAATGCACGATTTATGTCTCATAAAATTTAGCTGAAATAGTTTAAAGTTTTTGAAACTTGAGTGGTCAGATTGAAAAATAAAACTAACTAGGAAATTGGAATGATAAATGTGCGAAACGTCCCACAGTAATGCCCAACCAAAGACTTGGCTTTAATTTAATTTAATTTTACTTGCAAAATTTACTTCCTTGTTTCTTTTAATTAAGTCAGAGTAATAATTTCTATTAATACATTACCCTTTTTTATTTCTCTAAGCAATAACTTATTCCAAAGAATTTTACTTTCCTGTTTATAGTATATTTCCAAAACCCACTTTAAGGAGAAGATAATGTGTCCCGATTATTGAGTCATTGGCGTAACGTGGCAAGTTCGAAGCTCATTTAAACTGGAGCTCGTTTTCTCTAGCAACTTTTTGGCAGTTTCTTGGCCTTCTCCCTGTGTTCTGTCCCGAGTCTCTTAATTTGGCGTTGCACTTTTTCGCTTGGACTTTGGCCAACAACTTTCGACACTGGACTCCCCATCTCGCCTCTTGCTCTGTTTTTCGTCTAATTGGCCGCTTTTGGCTCATTTATCTTGCTCGAACTCGGACTCAGTAGTGCCACTCCCTGGCCCCCTGGGCTTGTCCACTTTTAATTTGGGTGAAATTTTCCTTATTTATAAGGTTTTTCACTTCATTGCACTCGTTCGTCGGCCAAGTAGCAGCAGACACTAGAGCTTCCGAGGCTTTGTCCACTGCCTTTGCTTCGTCCTCGGCCACGTCCACGTCCTCGCCACTGGCTTCGACTGTGGTATCATGTCACTAAATCAGCACAAATTGCTCAACTGATTTATAAATTTTTTGGCCAAGTGCCAGCGATATAATCTCATTGCCTTGTAGTTTTGCCATCAGCTACCCGGCTCACTCCCCCGCCGCACATTTACATCATCGGCGATGTTGTGTCGCTTTGTCGCTTTGTCTCTGGCCATTCTGGCCTTATAAATGCTACCAAATATGTCAACGGGCTGCTCTGAGTGTTTCTCGCTCTTTGTTTTCCGTGAGTTCTGTGCTGTTTGTTGTCTGCTATTTGGCAGTTTCTCGGTTTCGGTTTTTGGGGTCATATGGTCAACGTTGTAAATAGATTTTCCGTTGCAAGTCCCAGGTTCTTCCGACTTGGCCAACTCGGATCGATAACAAGCATAGTTACCACTTAAGCCCTCTTGGCTAGCTATTATTTTGCATATTTTGCATGACTAATCCCCCGTATCACCTCGAACAGAGCCGCTTTTTGTAACAATTATGTTTTAGCCTCAACTTTTAAAATGTACTTTCCAAAAATGCACAGCGCGACCTTCAGCAAAACCGGCAAGCCAACAAAATCCAACCAACTGGCCAGAAACCAGACAAGAACCACAGCAAAATTGCACAGAAAAGATACAAAATATATGCATAGATGGAAGTTTGTGTTATTGTGTGCACACAAAATCAACTGAAAGCGGCAGACAAAGTTAAAAGTCAACGGCGAGGGAAACTGCCAAATGAAGTCGACCAGCAAACGTTGTGGCAGCTCTGGGTTAGACTAGGAGTTGCCTCATATCGATGTGCGTCACGGTGGAAAATGAAACACGGAGACAATTTTTATATTTAAATTATTTTGTAATTACGGCACTAATGTTAACAAAATAAACTTCCAGCATTTTAAGAACTACATTTACTAATAGTTTTTCTTGGGTTTGGGAAGAGTTGAGCATCGCAAGTACCTTGAATGCCCATTTGAAAAATCAAGGCTCACCCTTTTTGGAGATTGCTCCCCCTAAAAAGGTCGTGCGCATCAGCACGGTAAGCCAAGTTTTGGAGCACTTATTCAAGTATTATCCTAGAAAATTTCATTAAAATCCCAACCACAGTTTTTCAGAAAATTACTTAACAGTGCTCAAACCTCTGGATGCGCTCCATACAAAAAGGGGCAGCAAATATTAAAGCTCCTAGAGCTTCGCTCTAAGAGGTCGTGCGAATATGCACAGATTATGGGCATATTGGGGATCGCATAGAGATCATTTGGAAAAGTTTTCAATCAAATCCTAACAACAGATTTTGAGAAAATCAAATAACAGTTTGGCATTCAAAATTATGTTAAGGAGGGCGCGAGTTCCGGAGCTGGAATCGGCCGCGAACCAGTCAATCAACTCGCCAACGGACTCCTGTTACGCATTCAAAATGTTGCCCCATATGATATTTTCGATACTAACTTTAAAGAGGTCGTGATGCTGATCAATAATAATATGATTTATGGGGTCACAAATGCCCCATTCGCTATCTACAAGCCCCCAAATAAGCCCAAACTACCTTTTTTATTTAAGATAAAACAATAGATAAATTTACAAAAACCATAACTTAGCCAAATTTGCTTTAAATTCAGTTCGGAAACCTTTGATATGCTAGTTTTTAATAGCTTAACAAATATGTTATAAAAACTTTGCTTTATTTCGTATATTGTTATAAGATTTACGATATTGGAATAAGATTTACAATAATAATATAAAATTTACGATATTGGCACAATATTTACGATATTGGAATAAGATTTACAATAATAATATAAAATTTACGATATTGACACAATATTTACGATATTGCAACAAGGTTTACGATAATCAAATACGATATACGATATTCAAATACGATATTGGTACAAGATTTACGATATTCAATTCCGATTTACGATATTCAAATACGATATTTGTACAAAACTTACGATATTCAAATACGAATTACGATATTCAAATACGATATTGGTACACGATTTACGATATTCAAATACGATTTACGATATTCAAATACGATTTACGATATTCAAATACGATATTCAAATACGAATTACGATATTCAAATACGGTATTCAAATACGATTTACGATATTCAAATACGATTTACTATATTCAAATATGATTTACGATATTCAAATACGATTTACGATCGAGATACCAGGCGAACAGAAGGCAGTAGTAAGCGACTGAAAACTGATATAAACTGTTATAAAATCGTAGCCAGGTTTCGAACCTCCCAATAACCAAAAAGGTTCGAAACTTGGCTACGTTTTTAGAACAGTTTTTAAGAGTTTCCAGTTGCTTGCTGCTGCCTTCTGTTCGCCTGGTATCTTAAATCCCAAAATTAACGAATTTGCTTAATTTTGACGATGCATCTAGCTAAAATTAAGCAAATTCGTTAATTTTGGGATTTAAGATACCAGGAGAACAGAAGGCAGCAGCAAGCAACTGGAAACTCTTATAAACTGTTCTAAAAACGTAGCCAAGTTTCGAACCTTATTGGTTATTGGGAGGTTCGAAACTTGGCTACGATTTTATAACAGTTTATAACAGTTTTCAGTTGCTTGCTGCTGCCTTCTGTTCGCCTGGTATCTGAGATCGTAAATCGTTTTTGAATATCGTAAATGGTATTTGAATATCGTAAATTTTCTACCAATTATGTATTTGAATATCGTAAATCGTATTTGAATATCGTAATCGTGTTTGAATATCGTAAATCTTGCACCAATATCGTATTTGAATATCGTAAATATTGTACCAATATCGTATTTGAATATCGTAAATCGTATTTGAATATCGTAAATCTTGTACCAATATCGTATTTGAATATCGTAAATTATGTACCAATATCGTTTTTGAATATCGTAAATGTTGTAGCAATATCGTAAATATTGTACCAATATCGTAAATCTTCTATTATTATTATTATTCCAATATTGTAAATCTTATACCAATATACAAAATAAAACAAAGTTTTTATAACAGATTTGTTAAGCTATTAAAAACTAGCATAGCAAAGGTTTCCGAACTGAATTTAAGGCAATTTTGGCTAAGTTATGGTTTTTGTAAATTTATCTATTGTTTTATCTTAAATGAAAAGGTAGCTTGTGCTTCTTTGGGGGCTTGTAGAGAGCGAATGGGGCATTTGTGACCCTATAAATCATATATATTATTGAAATTAACGAATTTGTACTGAACATGGCCAGATTAGAGTCTGGATTTGTTTCTACAAAATCAAATTTGGCGGGCTATTTTGCTGCTTGACATGCCAGCAAGGCAACCCGCCAAATATAATATAACGTCTTATTGAATTTGAATTCATATTAAAAAAAACGTTATATTCATATGGGGTTGAAGAACCAATACAAGGGTAAGTGAGACGACACTATAACCTCTTTGATGTTATCCCGTTCTATTCTGTTTCTGTTTTCTCTGGCTTTGTCAGCTGTTTAGCTTGAAAGTGGAACCTAAGAGAGAGAGACTAAGAATACGATCCACACATGTTGTTTTAGAATCTGGAAAGCTGATCTGTGTTTTGTTTACATTTTTCTCGAGAACTGTACATTTGTGGAACTTCATAGTAAGAGTAAGAATACGATCCACTCTTGTTAACGGAAACGATACACTCATCTGGTTATTTTGACATTTGGGAAGCTGCCGCTTTTGTTTACCTTTTTTATTCTTAAGCTATTAAAAACTAGCATAGCAAAGGTTTCCGAATTTATTTTAAGGCTTTTTTGGCAGAGTAATGGTTTTTTTAGCTCAAATTAAAAGGTAGCTTGGGCTTCTTTGGGGGCTTGTAGATAGCGAATGGGGCATTTGTGACCCCATAAATCATATTATTATTGATCAGCATCGCGACCTCATTAAAGTTAGCGTCGAAAATATCGTATGGGGCAACATTTTGAATGCGTAACATGAGTCCGTTGGCGGGTTGATTGACTGGTTCACGGCCGATTCCAGCTCCGGAACTCGCGCCCTCCTTAACATAATTTTGAATGCCAAACTGTAATTTCATTTTCTCAAAATCTGTCCTTAGGATTTTATTAAAAACTTTACCAAATGATCTCAATTCGATCCCCAGTATGCCCATAATCCGTGCATATTCGCACGACCTCTTAGAGCGAAGCTGTAGGAGCTTTAATATTTGCTGCCTCTTTTTGTATGGAGCGCATCCAGAGGTTTGAGCACTGTTAAGTAATTTTCTCAAAAACTGTGGTTGGGATTTTAATGAAATTTTCTAGGATAATACTTGAATAAGTGCTCCAAAACTTGGCTTACCGTGCATATGCGCACGACCTTTTTAGGGGGAGAAATCTCCAAAAAGGTTGAGCCTTGATTTTTCAAATGGGTATTTAAGGTACTTGCGATGCTCAACTCTTCCCAAACCCAAGGAAAACTATTAGTAAATGTAGTTCTTAAAATGCTGGAAGTTTATTTTGTTAAAATTAGTGCCTTAATTACAAAATAAGTCTAATATAAAAATTGGTCTCCGTGTTTAATTTTTCCACCGTTCCGTTTCGACGCTAATTTGACGCACATCTCATGTCGATGGGTTAAAGTCCTACAAATTTGTATATTTCCAACAAGAGACTTGGTTATTTTATATATTGTGCTTAGATATTCGAAGATCATAAAAAATGCATTAAAGAGGGCTGGTGGGATGCAGGTTCTCGGTTTTTAAATCGATGTACATTTTTTAGAAGTGCCATTATACGATAGTAAACGAAGTCTTATAATAGGTTATTAAATAATGTTTTATTTAGTTTATTAACTAGTTCATTATATATATATTTTTATGTATATTAAGCTGTTCCTCCTAACCAGTATACCTTCCTAAAGCCTCCCAACAAAGTGAGCGAAAATTCTCACTGCCCGAACCCCGCTACCCTCAGAGATTTACTACCAGAGTGGCTACCAGTTGATAGTTTTGACCATTTTGTGCGTTATTTTCATATACATTTCGTTGGCTAAAAACTTTTTAATTTGCCCGAAGCAGCAGCTGCACAAGCTTTGCATGTTTATGGTAATTGCATTTACAAGTGGGCCGCAGAGACGGGGAATTAAGCTGAAACTGTTCATTGCGGCTGCATCGATGGGTGCCTGTACTCCCTCGTATGGAGATCCAAGTGCAGACATGCGGGCCAAGCTCATCATTTAATTGAACTGAGGGCCAATTGAATGAGAAAGCGGATCGCGAAATAGCAGACAAGCGGGATCAGGGACCACATATAAAATAATTCAGAAGTATGGAAATACTCCAGCTCAAAGATTGTTATTTTAAAACCTTCTATTAACAATGGAAGCCCAATTAAATTACTTAAATTTTCTTATTGAGATAGATAATATTTAAATTATTTAAGTTATAAAACATATTTTATTAGTTAAGTTATTCAAAAAAGTTTCAAAGGAAATCTATATCAGAAAGCGCCTTAATTTGTATTAAACTGAGACTCATATTTCTTTAGCATCTCTGGAAACTTCAGTTCTATTTTTGTTTTTTCTATATATAAAAATACTATATGTCTTTCACTTATTTGTCTAGTTGTTTATTTCTGGCCACCGTTCCACACAATTGTCAGGGTGAGTTGTGCTGTGGAGCAGGGAACCCCCGGGTGGCCCCGCATTTTTCTGCATGAGCAGCGCTCCTGTCGCTGCTCAGCGTATTCAAAGGAGCGTGCAGCGTTTCCAGCCGCCTGTTGAGGTGCCCTTCGGGAAATTGGCGGGGTTTTCCTAAAGGCAGGGGGGAAGGGTGCAGAGAGCCTGTCACCGGAAAGCAATCAGCAAAATAATCGAGTGAGCCCAGAGCTCCCTGTGTGTTTGTGTGTGTGTGAATGGGATTGGCCCGCGGGGCTTTGATTCTGACATGTGTGCGGCACAGTGAGTGCTTAAAGTCAGTCAACGGCTGGCGGAGAAAGTCGAGCACTTGTCGCGAAATGTTCGATGCTGGAGCGGAATTTAAAATTCGACAAATTGAAAAATTGAGTCCTGCTGGGGATGGACTGAGACGACCCCCGAACCGAACTTGAGTGAGGAATTTGGTGGGAGGTTAATTAGCAACGAATGAGTGATGATGACTTGATTTCCATTGCCTACATAGATATATATAGAATTTGCAACGATTTGCCTGCCAATTTGCATTTTATAGAGTGCCTCCAAGTTTGACTTTGATTGATGGATCCTTCTGACATGGTTGGGCGATGACACCCGTATACACATGTAGTTATCATATATATTGCCACGTCACGCTGCGATCTCTCGGGATTCCTCCTTTCGCCCCTTAAACCCTCTGTGACGCCGCTTATTAACTGCCACCCGCTTAACCCCCAGTTTCCCGCCTCGGTTTGTGCGTTCCAACTCGAAAATCGCTTCTTACACTTTAATTGCCAACAGTGCAGAAATTTCCCCCTCGCTCCCATTGGGCTTCTTTATTTTTTCGCTTGATGATCCCCTTGTGAGCTTCTCGTTTTCCATTTTCCATTTGTTCCATTTGCCAACTTGAAATGCAATACAATGGGCATTAAGTAATTGTTGCTGCTGCTGCTGCTGCTGCTGCTACTGCAGCTTGTTGACAAATCCGCACATTTTTCATAAGCTCGGCAAAGTACTTGGTCTCATGCACACAGCACTCCCCGTACTTATTCTTGTTCTTCGCATACCCTGTGGGACTATGTGGGTTTAAGGGTAGATGGGTTTAGTGGGGAAATGGAAAATGGGAGTGAAATAAAAATAAAAAAATATTTGTAAAATGTTTTATTATGCAAAGATTGTAAATATTTTAGAAAACTGAAGTTTTTATAAATATACCAGTTCAAACAGATACAGTATTTATAGATGATAAAGAATATATACATATAAATCATATCACTTATAACAAAACAAATCTATAGAATGTATATAAGCATGTTAGAAAAAAAATTTTATTTTTATATTTTATTCTTTATACTTCCCAAATTTTGAATAGGGTATTCCACAGTCGACCCCTGTAGCTTATACACTCACATTCGCCAGACGATTTTCGTTTTCGTTTTGACTGTCGTGCAGTTTTTTGCGCCGATTATGACGCGGACATGGACGCGACGCTTCAATTGGAGTGGAGTGGTATGGAGTGCCTCCCATTCCCACTCATATTCCTATTCCCGGTCCCGTTCCCATTCCCACTGACACTCCACCACTCCCAGTGCCATTTATGAGGGCACATTATGCCATTTATCGCAGCTTAAATGCCGCCCATAAACCCAATGCAGGCCACCCCCTCGCCATCGGATTATTGGCTTCTTGCAGGGACAGAACTCTCGGGGCAGGAACTTCAGTTGGGCCCTGCTGGGGGTCTCCGCTAATAATAGTGCTCTGGGTTTATCATTGCAATCAATTAATTGAAATTATTTCTTTGCCAGGCACTCGGTTTTCGGCTGCCATTAATTGTTTTGTGTTTTGTGTACTTTTCATAGTTTTGTTTGCTGGAATTAAAGGCGACTCACAATTACTTCCTTGGCAAAGCCTGGGTCTGGGTCTGTGGAGGCAAACAAAGAATGAATAATTGTGCAGTCACCTTGACTTTTGCATCTGAGCGTACACTTAATAATTAGATAATGACGGCACGAACCGCCACAATGGAACGATTAACAATGAAATTGCAGCACAGCAAGCCACAAAAAATATATGTATATGCTTCAACATTCAACCTTTGCATTCGTTTTTTGCTCGTTTCTAGTTTTTTCGCAAAACAAATTCGCAGAAAAGCGCAAAAAATTAACTTGGCAAAAAGCATAAAAAATGATGTGGCTAGCCTTGAGGAAGAGTTTTTTTTTTTGTCTATTTATTTGGCCAGCCAAATGCAACGAGCTAGAGATAAAAACCAGAAAGACTGCGGGGTATTATGGAGTCGGCGGATGAACAAAAATATATTAAAGCCGCATTGTCTAGGGGCATCAGAATTGGCGGGTGTGCCGAGTCGAAAAAGGTCGGATCTCGTTAGGAGTGGAGATATAGCCGAGGGGTCACCGGGTGCTCTGATCGAGGGAGTATCTAACGGGAACAAGCAAGCCATCTGGGTCTGTGCGATAATCACAGGCAAGGGACAGGTAAGGGAATCTGATAAAATAGTCAGTTCCCCGCAGGCAGACCCCAATCACTTGATATTCGGCGTCCATAGATCACATAAAGCCACTTGATAGCGCCTCTTGTCCATGCCCATAACTTTAACGAGGGGAATTGGGACCGATTTTGAACTTCTCCTTAATTACACGCACAAATTGGCCAAATGAAATGAATTCAAATGAGTTTCATTTGCATTATTTCTCGCCCGCCCCACAATAGAGTCCTAAAATTGTCGTAAAAGCATTAGGAAAGCCGTGGCAGCATAAAAACTGTCTGTCGTAAAAGATGTGAAGTTATGGGGCCCTCGGCGTCTGAGCTAGAAAATTAAGTTTAATGAGCATTTTATGCCTCACAGCATGGGATAAATACATATATATATATATAGAGATTGATTTATCATGTTTCTTTGCAGTGAAACATGAAGTTGTAGGGGCTACGCACTCTGGTGACTCACGATCCCCTCTTGCGGCAATGTGCGCACTGCCAAGTGCTGCATGCAATGTGCAATGTGCAACATGTGGCCAAGAAGCGGTGTGGGGGCCAGGCTCTACATATGCAAAGTTATGAAACTCTTGGCTGCCAACTGCCAATATGTTGCAATATCGGTCGATGATTATTATTTATTCGAAGTCGAAGTTTGCCGCCGAAGTTTGTTTGCCGTTTTCCCCCCTCTGGCCAGAGCGATATGTGTGGCTTGTGAACTGTGCCAAACTTGAAATTTATTGCTGCTGCTAAAGTTTCATTGCCAATTTTCTGGGATTAGTGGAGGTTAGGAGAAGAAAAGCCCCTGCTTAAGCAATCAGCAGTGCTTGATAGTAGATTAGCCACTTGCCAAAGGTTGCAAAGGAAAGGTGAGAGTTGGGGACATTGGCAGGTGGGACGAAGTACGGGTTTACTTCTGTGGAAAACAAGCTGTTCAGAACTATCAATAGATCAACTTCCCTATATTTTGAGCTATAACCCCAGGCACCTCCTAATCACCCCGACATTATATCACAGGCCCCTCTCCACATCTCTATTCCAATTTCAATCTGGAGAACGCCCACAGACAAATGCTGGCAATCAACACCATCTAGATAAAAACAAATACAAACAAATGTTGGGCAGCATCTTTGTTCATTTTCAACATTTTTATATAAAATTCCAAACAAATGCAAAGCAATCCGCGCCTTTGGCCGGGGGTCGACGGGAAGTGGCCATTTTATTTATTGTTATTTCATTTCGACCGCAAATTAAAAGCTATGAATAAAAGCGCCAAGTGGAGCACGAAAAAGGGAAGAGCAAACAGCGAAGGAGGAGCAGGAAGGGAAAGGGAAAGCCGTTGCGGAGGAGCGCAAGGAAGCACAAGGAAGCACAGGAGGAGATGGATCCGAGGAATGGGACAAAAGAGGGAAAAAAGCGCATAAAAAGCACACAGTAAAACATGCTGAAAAACGGAAATAAAAGCTTATTAAAGCCAACACAAAATGGAGTTTCAAAGGGGATAAAGAACGGGTGGCTGCGGCGGCGGTAGTGGGGAGCGGGGAAGCGGAAGGAGAGGGCTAAAAAACAAACACTAAATCAAACATTACACCCGAGTTGGAAGAGCAGGCAACCCCAGCAAATACATAAAAACGTGCAGGGGGAAATAAAGCTGGAAAATCCAAGGGAAAAGCTGACCGAGGAGCAAGGAGCCACGTTTTTGTGTCGGCAATCGCGATTCCCAGAAAAGGAAACCTCTTTTTAGAGGCTGTGAACTGCGCGATTTAGAAATGTAAACTGGGAATATCTTTAAAGTTACCTATGAGTTGCAGGATTACTTCTTGGTTTAGATATTAAACTGACAAAATGCCTAATAGTTATCTTCCGGAAATGAAAATCACCTTTAGTTACGTTTATTATAGCTATCGAAAATAAGTTGTTTTTTGGGCAGAAAAAGCAATTTATTTAAAGATAACCATTCTTTAATCATATATTTGTACTGTATTTCCAATTCTGCATCACCATCCCACTTAGTTTTTTAAAAGTCGAAACGTTCCTCTGAAACTTGTTGTCTTTATTCTTTTTTTTTTTTTTGAGCGTCAAAAGCAAATGGAAGAACTTTGGTAAACATCGGTGCAAGGGAAAGTGGAAGAAAGACAAATGTGGGCGCCACCACGACGCTTTTCCCTCAACCTGCCGCCCAAAGACCCTTCAAACGAACCCCTCGCAGCCAGTTCGGCATCCTTTTTGCAATATTAAACGCAGCAATGACACCCATGGGGGGGTGCAGGGCCGCCTGCGGGTTAAGCACTGCCTCCTCAGACTATGCTAGACAACTGAATATATACACCTAGTTATTTGTTGGCTTTTGCCTGTTTCTGCGGCTTCTGTGGACACGAAGAACTGGTGGGCAGGGCCACAGTGGCAAACAAAGTGAAATATCAGGGGAATTAAAGACATGGCGAGGATTTTCAGTGAATGCCCGACTGCACATGAATGGGAGATGTGAATGGAGGAAAGGAAAGAGTTTACAGATTGGTTATGGCTTTAAATTTCGAAAAGAAGACAGCCGACGGATCACCTTTCTCTGCATGCATGGAAGTAAACGTGTTCTATTTGCTAATCCACTAACCCTTTTCTAGCATCGCTGGCAGAGGACATAATCCCATGCAAAGTGCTTCAGTTTTGTGTGTAATATGAGCGAGAGAAATGTATAGCCCGGAGGAGAACGCACGCCCTCAGCTGGATAAGCCAAAAGGATATGTGTGCCAGACCCCTTCGCCCCACCACGCCGGCAACAATGCCAGCTGAGAGCTTTTTTGTCATGGAATTCCACAGAAGAAAAGAAAGCGGGGAAGGAATTAGGATATAAAAAGCAAAGGGAACATGGAAAGTTTAGTCTAGCTCGGGCTCAAGCACCAGCTCAAACGTCGAGCCAAGTTACCCCCCGGAACCCCAGCTCCGAAGTCGTTTGAATGGTGCCAAGCGGGCACCGCTAGGAGGCATTTCCATGATTACAAGCAAGGGACATCATGGGCGCCACAACAGGACACACACAGCAAAGAAGCGCTTTGAAATTGAAGCAGCTGGAAAAAAGGGATAAGGAATAAGCGCTCGCCTGGCAATGGGATGCAGGAATCCAACTCTGAGTAACCTCTCAAGTCAAATTAAAGACGCCCAAACCCTTATCGAAGTAGCTCAAACAGGTCCTGGCAAACTGCCAGGCAGCAGGAGTAAAGAAACTCAATGGCCATACATGAAATTGATCTGCCACAAGCTCAAAGGACACTCCTAAAATGTTGAATCATGATAAGAATCATCTTTATCCATACATCCTTCATATGAATACTTTAATATAGAATTGAAATAAAACTAACCCATATTGGATTATACTCTCCTAGAGTCTAGATTCCTGTAGCCAATCTCTTGACTCAACCCACTCTGACTGTCCAACTCCCAGGTCGCCTGTCGATCAATCTCGGCCACAAGAATTGCCCCTCGACAGATACCGGAAAAGAGCCACGGTAATTGGAAACTGGTCTGGCAGTGGTGGAGGGGCTATCAGGTGCCATGTCACCTCCAGGAAATGTCTCACGCGGTTATCGGAGCCGGTAATCTTATCAGTGACCACAGGCACTCGGAGCTGACAAATGTTAGACGGAGAAGTGCATTGCCGGCCGATAGGGTTTGGGGGGAAACAAAGAGGACATTGACTGCAACTGCCTGAGGGAGCCAGGGAAGGGTGGGAGAGAGCTGATGGGACCTGGAAGGGACCGTGGGGCAGCGTCAATAAAACAAATGTGACGGCCCAGCGGCTGTCAGGAGGCAACGTAAGTGTAATGATAATAAAAGTTTATGACAGCAGCTCATGAGCTTGTAAGGCTAATGTCAACGTGCCATTTACCCAGCGGGGCGGGTCGGAGTGGGTGGTGGTGGAAGGGTGGCTTCCAGTGGAGTGGAGTGCCTCCGAAGCTCTGTGCAAGTGCAAGTGTGAAAGCGCTTTCATGCTCCACTGAGCTTTTGGCGGAGCAATGAAGCAAGAATTTACACGAGCTCAACTCCAAGACAGAAACGACTTTGATAAAGACTCTGAGGAAGAGGAGCGGGGCGTCTTGTGGCACCTTTCCACAGCGCCACCTTTAATGGAGTTCAAAGCCCCCTCACCAATCTCTGCCCCCAATCACTGGATGCAATCTACCTCCTAAGCACTCCGATAAAAAGGAAAATCAATGTACAACTTTTCCCTTATCGCAATTCCCTAATTCCGCTCTTATACTCAGAATACAAAGAGAAACATTTCCCTTGAGTATTGAAATTTATTTTCTAAAAGAATCAATGCTTTTTTAAACGTGACTTTTACCTTAAATTAAGGTATAGTTTAAGGTATTTAGCTATCATTCCAACGTCTATCAAGAAAGAACAATAAACACTCTTGTTCGCATTGCACCTGCCTGTGCCCGTTATCAGGGGGTCCCCAAGATACAAGAATGTATTTCCAATTAGCTCCGATAATTGGCTTCGCTCTGAGCTCCTAACGCTACCGATAAGCGATCGACTTAATAAATGCAAATCAAATATTAAATGCTCCCTGCAACAATAACCCGTTTGCAGCCAAGCCTCTGTGGCAAGTGTATAATTAAACGCAGGCTCACACGCACACACAGCGGCGGAGCGAAGGCAATGGCCAAGTGCCGGGCTGAATTTGTAATGGCCCGAAGAGAAACAATAAACACATGGGCAGGGGACCGAGGCTCAGAACTGGTTGCTGAATAATTCACACTCGTGCCCTGGGAGTCAACAAAATAACGGTTCATTGCACAAACTAATAGTTACATAATGAAGCAAAACATAAGCTCAACTTTGACCCAGGCGGAAGTTGCTACCAACTTTTGCCGATGTGTTTGCTTGCGTCGGAGGATGGTCGGCGACGTTTGAGGCTTCGTAAACAAATTTTGCAGCACCGAACAACTGTTGCTCGAGGGCGTTAGCAATGCAATTGAAACTTGGAGCAGTCCCATCTCATTTTATGCTCTTTCAGCCACTTCCATAATGAATCCATTGACCTAGAAAATGGTTCCATATTCCCTGCACCTGGAAACGGAACAAGTAGGGCCCTGAAATCCGGAAGGGCTAAGCCGACTTTGGCGAACTTCTAAGCAACTTGCACTTGGCTTCACAACTGCATCCACAGGCAGAATAAGCACTCGGTCCCTGTGTTATTAAACTGCACACTGATATGGCCAGCCAACATATAACAACTTCAATGAGCATTCCCCCGGACATTAAAGCGCACACAACATTGTCTATGTCCCTGCAACATGCGGCACTACAGACTGAGCAGGCACGAGAGTTGCAGTTTCAACTGCCCATGTGTGCGGAGGTCAATGACAACGAGCCGAGGCCCCAAAAGCCCCGGAGCCACCGTGCCACGTCCAGGCCCGAGACCAACCAGCTCCGGCCAACCCAAGACGCAGGCCAACAAAGCGTGCATACTAAGCACTAGCAGCAGGAGGAACGGAGCAGGCTTGGCAGGCGGAGGTCCAGCTATGTGTGAGCACTGGCCAGACCCAGACCCAGGCCCGGACCTTGTTCCAGTGATGCAGTCAGAAAAATGTTCTTATTAAAAAAGGATTTTGAAATAATTGCTTTTGATTTATACTCGTTTTTGGAGTATCAATGCTCAAGTTCTCGATAACTATTCTGTTTTCTGCTTTTCTGTATTTTATGTGGGCGAGAAAAATAAATGATAAATGATAAGCTTAAAATTGTGCTGCAAACTGCAGGCAAAATATAAAATATTATAACGATTATTAATCTGTTAATTTTACGAACTGAACAAGTTTTAACAGAAAACTTACTTAGTTTTTATATCGACTCTGAGAAAGAGAGACAAAATTTCTTGGGAGGAACTATGCAATAATGCAAATATTACAATATTTTTCATATTCATATTTTCAAAAAGTTTTCCAATAGTAATATTTCTGTTAAAAGAACTTTTTCCGGATAATGGAAAACTTTCAAACCTTCAAAAAATGAGGGATATTAAGGATATTTCTATTTTAACCAGGAGTTAAGAGCGAAGATAAGGATTTTATTGAAGATTAGTGATAGGATTCAATAGATCAAAGTAATAGGACTTGTGACTTGATCACATATGCTTAGGAGAATTTTATCTAAAATATTATATTTTTTTTTGCTGAGTGCAGCTCCGGTCGCAGACCGAAGCCGGAATGCATTCGTGCGTATGCCAATGACGATGACGACGCTGCCAGTTAACAACACGATTTGTTATTGCCGTATCCCCCACCCACCCCCCTCTAACCGCCTTCTACCCCTCTAAGGCCTTTAGCAGGCAGAACCCTAAGCCTAGCAACCTGCTGGCTTTGCTGAATTTATTAGCAGGCCGGAGTCCGGAGTCCGAGGCCAGTACAGCAGCTCCCAGGCAGGAGGAGGAGATGGAGAGGGAGAGACCCAGACCCAGACCCAGAGAAGGAGAAAAGCGAGGGGACCCAGCAGACGGGGGGAAGAAGAACTCCTCTGGAGTTCTGCTCGCAGAAACACCGCATGATGCACCGCATTCCTCGACAATCGATGAGTAAATAATGACCAACGTAACGCAGCTAAACTGTGGCGAGCGGGAGGCCAGAGACGGAGACGGAGACAGAGACAGAGGCGTCTGCTGAGCAGGTTACCCCCTTCGGTGCTCCCCAGGCTGTTGTTGTCGTTGTTGTTGTTGTAATCACACTCAGCATGCATTTCAACATGGAACTGCCCCCGCACTCGTCGCTCTCGTTTTTAGCTGCCCAGAAATCCATTCCATTCCCTCGCTTAGCATACTTTGTGGTTTCGTATTGTTGTGGAGGAGTAGGAGGAGTACGAGGAGGAGCAGAATGGGATGATAAGGGGAAGGAGGAGCTGACTTGGAAGAGCCTTTGGTAGTACTTTGTCAGTCAATAGCAATAGGGGAAATTCCCAAAGCAATTGAATTTAAACCGAAAGGGAGAACAGGCGTTAGCCAACTTTTAAATAATTTAAACTTGGACAATACTGTAAAATTTTTAACAAACAAATAAAAAAATTACAAAATTTTAAAGTAAAAAAATTATTTTATTGCAGTTAAAAAACAGTTACTGCATCAATTATGTATAATCATAATTATAATTTTCAAGTTAAAAATTTTTTTTTAATTTACATTAAATTCAGGGAAGAGTATTCCACATTCGCCTCCCCGAAATTTATAATCATATTTATCACTTTCAAGTTAAATATTTGTTTTAAAGCTAAATAGAAAATTTACATTAAATTCAGGAAAGAGTATTCCACATTCGCCTCCCCTTAATTGTGGTTTCCAGTGGAACATCCGGCTTTAACGCCTATTATTAGCCGTTGCCAGGGGAAGGGAGTGAGGGAGCCAGTGCCAGTACCCGGGGTCCAATCGAGTCGCCCCATTGTAATTTGAGTTAATTACGTATTTTAGCTATATAAATATTTCATTTATCATGCATGCATGCAGTTATCCGGCATGCCTTACGCACCAGTTATCCCCACACCATAACCCAAGCTCCCCCCCTTCCATCATCTGTGCCTCCACCTCCGCCCATGTGCCACCAACAACAAAGGCCAGATAGATAATTCAGCTCCATTCATGGGCCTCACCGAGATGGATCCGAGGAGCAGTGGCCAAAACAGCAACAACAACAATAGGCGGCAGAGTAAACAAATGTTTGGCGTGTGTTGCACACGACCTTTAGCCTCTGTCCCCTCCCCTCGCCCCCTGGGCGGCACGCGTAATTGAATATGAATTTATAATGTGCGAGGGAGATGCACGGACGCTGAGCTAGTTTGTGGAAAGGAAAGGGTAACTAGGTTGGCAAATAGAATTATACACATACAGGATACGCCGTTCCCAACGCATCCCAAAAGCAATCTTCCGCCGGCCAGGCCCCGAGGGTGTGGTCCGGTGTGTGCGGCAGAAGGAGCAAGTCAACAATAAACAAGGATCCGGCTTCATTTGATTGGCATTAAGCCCCGGCCCTGGCCCTGGATCTGGCCAATCGCCTCAGATAAATGAAGCGAAATATTTTTAATGGATTCTCCACTGACTGGGGTTGGGGACTGAAGCAATGGGCTGGACAGGGTGGTACATTTTGGATGAGATGTCGAAATCAATCAGCAGAGACAGCTCAGTGTCTTAGTGGGGTGGAATGCTTAAAAAATTTTAGCATTAATATTCTGTAAATTAGCAAACTAATTGGATTTAGCAAGCGAAGAAACGAGCTAATTTTCTATTTCTGAAATTCTGAATCACTTCAAGTTTATGCAAAGATAACCAAAATAAACAGTTTGGATATCCTTAAAGAATCTTTTAAAGAAACTGCAGTTAGTTAAAGAGTATAAATCTAGGAATTAGATACAGACATTTAGCACTAAAACAAGCAAAGCTATTTCCCCGCACTTGAAATAGATTTTCTGTTCTACAAATTATCCTGCAAACTGTCACACGCAATTTTGGCTAATTGCCTAAATCTGCCATTCAACATATAGACCTGATATATGTATGTTCATAGCTTCATTAGGGAAGTGCAGCATGAAGTCCAGCCCCAGGTTCCCACCTCGCGCAGACAACTTAATTAACAATTTGCCTCCGGCCTTTGGCTCTTGCACCTGAATCCACCCTTCCAGTGGCCAGCAACAAATTGCAGCCGCAGAACAACAGGATGCGAGGAAGCGAGGAACCAAAAACAGAAACAGAAACAAAGACTTTCACACGCTCCCCGTGCGCAAATTCTGAACAGCTCAGACCGATGGCCATTAGTACTCCTGCAGCAGCAGCAGCAGCAGCAACTGCGGCGTCAATTGCTGCAACAACAGCTGCAGCAGCAATAATAATAATGTGAAATGCAAATACTCCAGTGGTTTTTCGTGGCGTTACCTGTTACCTGTTACCTGTTGATATTGACAATGGCCGTGTCCAGCTGCCGCAGCTACAGAGGCTGGCCATTAAACAGTAGCCACGGAGCACGGACCAGTTAGGAGACACGGAGACGGTCCCGGTGCATGCCTTGCAAATTAGACCGAATTAACGCTGCCAGGCAGAAATGTGTATTTACCTGCAACGAGAGGAGGGAGCCGTAGCAACGTGAGAATGCAGTGCGGATTAGCCGGAGGAAGTTGGTATTTGCCCAAGAAATTAGACTGGCCAAGACGACGACTCTACGACTGATGACTAATTGGAGTCGCGCCGGAAAGGCAAGCATCGTCTCTTTGCCGTTGCCCTGCGATGAGTTCAACGAACTTTAAAGGCCCTAAAAGCTATGCACTAAAAATGTTTAAAGTTT
This sequence comes from Drosophila mayri, assembly GCA_008042485.1. NCBI lineage: Eukaryota > Metazoa > Arthropoda > Insecta > Diptera > Drosophilidae > Drosophila > Drosophila mayri. The sequence goes on along the minus strand of VNJN01000661.1, from coordinate 133,988 downwards.
ATTTCAATTTGGTGGGTTTTTAATGGTTTCTTGGTAGTACTGGTCATAAGTAAGTGCATAATATTTTACATGACTTGTAAAATAAGAAATGTTCAACAGTTTGTTTAAATTAATAATTTGAAGAAACCCCAAATATACGAGTTTAACTTTCACCTGAACTGAAAACGATAAACATTAGCTACTTTTTGCAATTTGTCCGTTTTATACACTCCTGTAACTAGATAATGGAAAAATATTAACTGCTAATAAACACTTAACTGGACTGCAATGTGATAGAGCAAAATATAGTTAATGTTTTCTCCTGAAATCAGCAAATGTTAAATGCTAACAGGGACTTTCCATTCGATTTTTACGGGCAAAGAGAAACTTAAACAAATTTTTCATACAATTTTTCGTTCTTAATATAAATTTCGTCCTAAATCATATAAATATTAATTGTTAAAAATTGTTAAAAACAATTAACATTAACTTTCGAAAGTATCCCGCCGATAAAGACGATGCATCATTATCTAAAATCGCTTGTTTCATTAAAATAAGAATTGAAATATAGGTTATCCAAACAATTATATCTTTTTTGTGGCAGATCAATGTTTATAAAAAATAAATAAAATAATGAAAGTCTTAATCAGTAATAACTTTTACTGGAAGATCACAACCAATTCGGTGGGTTTTTTAATGGTTCTTTGGTATGTTGTCATGAGTAAGTGCAGTCTTCAGCATAAATAGGAAATTAAAATTATATGTAGCTGCCTTGCTAAATCAAGTTTAAAACTTTGTAATAAAATATCCCATATTTTATCATAGATCGTTGTTCTTCATAATAACAAATTATCCCTCTTAGTATCTCATAATGTTTCCTTTTAGTAAGGTAAGTAATCCATATTGTTGATGATAGCTTAGCCTCGGTTTCGAATTATCCTTCTTAGTATCGCATAAGTTTTATTAGTAAAGGACTTCCCCAAAATATATTTCCACCACCATTTCCACCAACATCCAACTGTGAAACGGAAATTAAAAACAATTTCAGCTCGGACAACATCTCGCCTGTCCGAGCCCGATAAAGTGGAAAGGCTCTAGGAACAGATATAGAAATAGAAATCCGTGTGCAGCTCAAATGGCGACCACAAATCTAAATTACCTCGACCGTGCACTAAATCAAATGCCTTCTCGAGGGGGGCGGGAAAGACCCTGCAGTTGGACAGACAACCAAGGAAACCCAAGAGCCACCGCAGCGGCAACAATAGTGGCCAAAGGTATAAATTAAACAAGCGGCATGCGGCATGCGGCAAAGCCGAATGAAAACTCAACTTGTAACCCTAGAAGTGTGGCCCTCAGCGGCGACGACGACGACGACCGCATTACAGCGCCCTGGGGGGATGATTGCCATGTTCGATGGCGATGTGCTTGGCTGGTCTTGCCTCCAGGTCCTCCACCTCCGGGGCGCGTTTTTTGTTGTCTTCGGTCTGGGCCCCACGACCTCCCCCGCCCCACCCAAGCCCCTCTGTCTTCGGCGGGGCTCGTAATTAGCCATAATTCACTTGCCTAGACCGAAGACAAAATGAAGCATAAAATATTTACGCACTGCCCGACCAGCACCGGAAATATGCAATTTGACGTAATTTGCATGCAAACTCCACCAGACGGCGACTTCTTGCCACTTCCACTTGCCACTGCAACTTGCAACCGCCGTCTGCCTTCGAGAGTGAGTGGCACGTGGTCAAGTTAGGTGATGCAATCATTTCCGCTGTTGCCAATGTGCAGACTGCCATTGCTCGGACAGAATCAATTTCCGTTTCACAATCGATTGCGAACCCTTGGCCATCTTGGCCTATGCACAGGTATGCCTTAGGTGGCTCTTGTGGTGATCACGGACGGAGAGGGTACACTTTTGTGGCTAGATAGTATTTCATAATTATCGTGATCAAGAACTCAACACAATGCCGCCTTTTATAAAATTACTGAATTGTACGTAATAAATACCTCATAAAAATGCTTGCCTACAATTAAACTTAGGAAATAGAAAAGCTGCACTCGAGTTTTACCCAAGGCACTGGCTGAATTCTGCTAAAATTTATAAGAAATTAAATTAAACTGAGAGGAAGACTTAAGGATAATGTTGACAAATCAACACAAATGTTGACAAATCAACACAAATGTTGACAAATCAACACAAATATGGCTAGGAACATGTTGCGCTAGCTAGAAATATGTTGAGGAACATCGAGTGGTGCTGCTAAAACTTATGTAGATGTTGCAGAAGTCCAAAAATCTACTTTATCCGTTATTATCCGCTTTTAATACCATTGTATCCTTAGTAGTAAACGGTGCAGTAACTAAACCTCTTATTAAATAAGCAAGATAACTAAAAAAAAACCCTATAATCAAACCATCCAAGAACCAGAATAAATAAAATTTATGTTGATTTGTCAACATTTCTCTTAAGTCTTCCTCTCAGTTTAATTTAATTTCTTATAAATTTTAGCAGGCACTGGCTGAATTCTGCTAAAAATCAACACAAATGTGGCTAGGAACATGCTGCGCTAGCTAGTAATATGTTGAGGAACATCGAGTGGTGCTGCTAAGACTTATGTAGATGTTGCAGAAGTTCAAATCAATGCCAAAAAACTAATTTATCCGTTATTATCCATTGTATCCTTAGTAGGAAACGGTGCAGTAACTAATCATCTTATTAAATAAGCAAGATAACTAAAAAAAAAACCCTATACTCAACCCATCCAAGAACCAGAATAAATAAAACTCGAATTAATAGAGCTGCACTGAGCCCAGATCGGATGTCAGCTGCCCATTAGCGGGTAATCTGATTGCCTCGCCGTTCACCGGCATTATCGTATGGAAAAGCAGCTTAACGCATTTAAAGTTTAATCTGTTAGTTTTTTTTTTTCAGCTGAGCGGAGCAAAGGAAACCTGTCTCGGGAGCAACAGTTGAACAAATTAAACGCTCCCCACACAACCCAGTCTCTGAATCCCCATTCAAAGCCCCTCCAGCCACCTCTGCTGGAACAACTTCTGGATGCTGCTGGTGGTGCAAACATTTTCTTTTCATTAATTCATAAAGCATATTTTTATTGAGTGGCAACACACGAGTCAAGCGGGGAAAGGGTAAGGGGCCCAAGGCAGGGCATACCCGTAGTCATCGTGGGGCATTAAAAAGTTGCAGTAATGGAAATTGTTTTGTGGAAACTGCCAACTGCCAACTGCCAGTTAGCTTGTTGCCAGCGAGTGGCGATGGCAGGGCGGGGGCAGGAAAAGCGGGTCTTGTGGGGCTTGGGAATGTGCTTGGAAGTTGTTTTGGGCACGCTTCGTTTGCCACGGGAACTTCAAATAGAATAAAAGTTGACTTGATGCTCCTGATAATTTCCTCTCATTCCAGATAGTTTTTCCCCATTTCCCTCGCTTCCCCAATGAATTGTTGCGGCTGATAAGATGCTGATGGTAGCGGAGATGGTTATAGTTCAACTAAGATGATTGCCAGGAATTTTATGGCCAGAATGGATGCTAAAGAACTGAATGTTGATTGGGGTGTAGTTAAGGCTGTAGACCAAATTGAAAATGGCTTTAAAAACAAATATATTCTTTCTTTAGTGAATCTGTAAGTAAATCCTGGAGTCGCTTTTCTAAGAAGAGTGTCCATGTAAACCTCTTACTTTCCCGGAATAAACTAAACTTAAACTTTTGTATCTCAACATCTCCTTTTTCATGTATTTGAACAAAACAGGCCTGAGCACATTAGCAATTTCTTTTATTTTTCCAAGTGTTTGCTAACTGACTGCTCTCCTTTAACGCCCCAGTGCTCTCAGGCCAAAAACTCCTTCCATCAAATTAGCCGAATCTTCATCTCCGGCCATTCTTCATTCCTCCTCGGGGTCTTTCAGTTCTCCCGGCGCTTCAAGTTAAAAAAAAATATATATAGAGAGAGAGAGAAAGACTAAAACTCCCTCCGATTGTTTATCCAACAAACACAGCAATTCGGGAAACAACATTTTGTGTGCGGACGGATAGAATGTTTATTTTGATTTGTCCTCACTCCTCTGCCCCGAGCTAGTTGCTCCGCCCGCACCCCGCGGCCTTATCTAAAGACCCCATATACATTACACTTATCTACGCTTCCACGGGGAGGGCGATGTGGGCAGAGTCTTAGGGCCACATACGGCTTGGTCCATAATTTTGTTTATTTAATTTTTATGTCATGTGCCGTTCGGACGCTTGTCGCTTGTTGGTCGTCGGTCTTGCCTCGACCGTCAAATAAGCCGCCGGAGCTGTAGTGGAAGCGTGCTCCTGCCCCTTCCCCCAAGAGGCAACATCGTCATCATCATCATTGTAGCCATCATTGGCAGCAACTTCTATGGCCTGCTCCTGGCATAAAGTTGTCATGCCTCAGTTGTTTGATTGCCTCTGCTCGCTTGCAGTGCGGCCCCCAAGGCGATGGATGGTTGGATGGAACCCCCGGCCTCTCTCACCATCCTGGTCTGTGAATTCTACAGCAGAGCTCAAGAAAATAGTGGGAAAGTATACAAAATCTAAAGAAACTGTATAAAACCAGCCTGATAATTATTATAATATTTTCTAGGCGTTGGCAATGATTTGAGTATGAATTCCGGCCCTAGAAAAATGTTCTGCAAAGATATTTTTTTTAAATCTGTTTCTTGAGTGAAATATGCATCTAGTTTTACCGTGTAAAATAAGTACCAACAGAAACTTACGAGTTGACTTAGAAGTGATCATGAGATAATGATTTCAGATATAAATATAACTTCAATATGAGCAATCAATCATTTTACATCCTTCACGGGTTAGGAAAACCTCGGCCGTTCGAACTTTAAATTGCAACTAATCACACAGCACTCACAAACAAGCAATTTGATTTCTAAATATGAGCTCCGATCGCTGATTAATTCGAATATCTGGGAATTAGTTATGTATTAAGGCTTGAGCTTAGCTAAAATAATTAACAGAAATGTTATATCTTAAAGGTTTTGAATCGAAACAAATAGATTTTAACCCCCACAAAAGTCTCTTAACCAAAAACGTAATATGCCTAAACTCAGGTCACTATTATTTCTCATACATCTGTAGTTCGGAGTATTCCCCAGTTGAACGCTCCTTGAATTTCCCATACACACACTCAGGGAGCCTCATGCTCCGTCCTCGCAGGAAGATACTCGTAGACAATTTTATTTTCATTTTCCATTTGGTATTCCTCGGCTCCGTTCCGTTTTCTCTGCTCTTCGCTGTCTTTTTTGTTTTCCTTTTTATTTCGGTGTATCTATGTCTCTCGTTTCTAATTTTAAAATCTTGGTTCGTTGTTGCCCGGGCTGAATCGCGTTGTTTACGGAAGTTTTTTCAGTCCCCAGTCCCCAGCCCCCGTCCTGGCCGCTCTCCTGGTCTGAGTGCATTGCCATGTTCTATAGACGAGCAACTTCACATCATTGTCGTCATCTTCGTGTCTGTGTCTGGCTCGGTCTTGGCTTCTTGGGGCAAGTATCTCTGCCCCAAGTAGTATTTGTATCTGTGTATCTGTGTGCCTGCAGCTTGAAGTCAACTTGTTGTTCGAGTCTTCGCCCAACTTTGTCGACTGTGCCACAAACTTTAATTTCAAATCTATTAGACAGACTGAGCCCCTCCCCTCGACGACTTCTAAAGTTGCTGCATCGCTTGTTATTAATTGATTTCCTTATTAAGCCCTGCTAGTCGGACCGGAGGAGAATCGGAGCTGGGAGAATGGCTTCCGGACTCTCTGACGTAGTTTGGCTAATTAGAATGTGATTAAAATGTGTCTGGTTCCGGACTACGGCCAGCGGGAACTAGAGTTTAAAGTTTATTAAAGCGCGGACAGTGTCCGTTTTTAAGCTGAAAACTAGTTTGCTTGTAAACAAAATATGCAGCTCCTTAAATAACCTGAAATCCTGTGTGTTAGCCAATAGTCCTTATCCCTAGAAATTCAGACAAATAACTAAACGGATATCAAACACTTGTTCGTGATTATATTGTGGAAAATCTCCTTCCTTTAAGGGCCTCCATTGCACATATTCGGCTTTCGAATTTTCCTTGTTTGTGTTTGCTTTGCCGGAAAAACCCCTTCTCGTCCTGGTCATTTAGCCCAAAGTATTTTCATAATATCAACAAATTCGGCCATTGATTTGTTGATTTTAATGCGCCCCAGAGCAGTGGACACACTTAATATTGTTGCAATTCAAAAAGAAATACACACCGAATACAGGATGGGTATGGAAATGCGGCAACTTCTGACTTTTCCAATTAAAAAAGCATTTTTTTTTTAAGTGTTGAGCATGGCGGGTCCATTGAACTTTGCCTTTGATTAATGAAACAAAATCGGCATCGGCAGCGGCAGCTAAATCTGGCCTGTAACACGTTATACTCAGCTGATTAGCATTTTTGCTGCTGCCGCTGCTGCTTTGTGTTAATAAAAAGAATTTCTGTTCGCGGACCGGCGAAATGCAATTTAAATTTTAATGCGCTGCCTTTTAGCAACGTTCGGCAGCGACGGCCATGGGGAAAAAATACAAAAATTCAATGCGAAATAAAGCAGCAAAAACGGCTGCACACATGGTAAATGGTAAATGGTAAATGGCAAATGGCTAATGGTCGGAGGAGTCAGTCGGGAGAAGCGGCCGTTGCGTGCAATTCCAACCTCGCCGTTGCCCCGAAAGCAAACACGGTCCACTCTATTCCCTGGCCAGAGCCCGGCGCTCACGCACTTCAACGCTCGGCATTGTAATACATTTAATTTACTCGTTTTCATTCTGCCAGTCGACCCTCCAAATGTCAAAAGTTAGCTGCGAACGCAACTCATTAAGCCGGGAAAGTGTATCTGCCAGATACATTTTCAATCTGCGCCAGATAAGCGCCAGAAACCCAGAACGAAGGCTTTAAGCCCGGTTGAAATGGTATTTGTAACAAGTCCGTTTGCCTCAACAACTTTATCGCGTTGATTAAATTGTTCAAATAGGAAAAAAGATAATTTACTCTAAATTACTTTTAGAAACAATTATTTAAAGTGTGATTAACAATTTGCTAATCATTCTAGGAAATGTCTGAAGCCAGAAGTATTCATATATAATTTATACCCAAATATTATGTAGAAGCTACTCATTTCGGACATTACTTTCCTTTTGGAAAGTTTGTGAAATTTAATTTAAAATCAATTTCATCTTTCAGAGGCCACATCCTCTGCATTTCTGGCTTTCAAAGAGACTGGATTTCTATGATGAGGAACTCATCTCCTCCGGAGATGATGGCGCACAGCTTGACCCACTTTCGGCGACTTCCTTCTCTCTCCTCCCCCCCTTGGCTTTGGCTATCCTTGATCCAGGACCAGAGTAGCTGGCTCCTGCTCTCTGGCCAAGCATTAATCATGACAACTCTGCCATGTCAACGTCGTCCCCATGCAAATCCAACAAACTGTCACTAAATGTGCGACTTTAAGCGCTCTTATCCTGTGCTCCCGGCCTGGAGCAGGGAGGAACCACTGCGTTTTTTGTCCACAGCTTCCAGTTCTCCTCCATCCCCGTCAGCGTGTTCCTGCTGCAATATTTCCTGGGCGCAATTCCGACAGCCCCAGAGTGTGTGCGAGAGAGTTTTTCCCAGACCGAAAACCAAAGCGAGACACATCATCCACATCCGTTTGGCTTTTTTGCCATCGCGCATGTTGTTTCTGCCTTAGCAGCGAGCTCTTTGAATATTTCACACGATTGCCAGCCAACAGTGGAACGGAACACATCGGAAACTGCATTTAAAAACCTTGAATATTGCGTAAGAAATTTGATTACAGAAATAAACACGAAAGTAGCTTTAAGCATTAAACTACACTGAAGAAAATTAGCTTTAAAAATGTGAAGTTTGCGGATATTTAAGCTGGAAAATGTATATACAATATTCAGTCTATATTTAAGATTTCAACTAGCTTTACATAGAGAAAGGGGGATATGACCAGAAAGACTCTTCTGATCCTTACAAGTAATATAAGTAATGCTTATTTCGAGAAACACTTCTTTTCAAAGTTGCAACTTAATTTAAAGTTTAATTCCCAATACCTGAAATTATTTATTTATATCTTCTTATCCTTCTAAAGGCTATTCATCAAGTTAGTGCGCTTTTCAAGTGACTTTATCTCCGAATGACTGACTCAATAATCAATCTGAACAGTCAGGACCAGGTGCCCACTGTTCAGGGTTTTGGTGCTTTGGCCAAGTGAAAAATAGTGTAATTTGCAGCACTGAAACAGAACCGTTTGGAAACTCCGCTCAAAATGCGGCCCAGGGTGAACAGAGCCAAAGTTAATTTGTTGCGACGGCGAAACAAGCTATTAGCAGGTTGCATATAGGCGACAAGGGGGCACTGGTCACTGCCCCTTCGTTCCTTCTGCCTTCAGCCAGATTGTGAGCTTGTGTGTGTGTGTGTTACCCGTTCTGGCCACAACTCGTTTTTTCCTGCATTTAAGCCGGCCAGGGGCACTGATGAACGTGAGCAGCACGTTGACGCTTTAATGCTCTTGCAGTTCGCAGTGGCTGGGCAAACCCCTCCTCGGCTTAGCCCGGCTCCTGCAGCTACGTACTGCGTACTACGTGCGCCGGCGTATCAGTCAGATACTTTAGCACAAGTGCTGCAAAACTTTGTAAATAATGCTTGACTGGGGAACGGGGGACTCCGTTCCCCCCGGCCCGACAGGCTGTGCTGTGTGCATTCAACATGTCATGAATGAATAATTAGCCAAGGCAAGACTGCGGCGGGGGCGGCGGGGTGGAAGTAGGAAGCCGAATGCATCCATCCACACATGGCAACACGTAAAATGTTTCCACACACTGCGCTGCGCTGCTTTGCTTTAATTAATTTGAGCCGAGTCGAGCTGAGCTCAGTTCTCAGCTGGCCATAAATTGCCTCCTCGCTCCGCGCACTCTCTTCGCTATCTAATTTCATTTTGATTTGTATTACTTTTTCGTAAATATATTTTTATTATGCCATCCCCATGCATATTCATAACAGCCGCTAATGCCCCAAACAGGGCCAGAGCCCCATATTTATTCCCTCCCTCCCCTCCGCTTTATTAGCCGGAAATGCAAACGTTTGTTATGCTCTTTGCCCGACTTATCTTTTATTTATGTGCATTTCCATTGCACGCAGGGGAGTGGATACAGTTGCCGGTTGGAGATGGGGTTGGGAATGGGGTTGGGAATGGGGCTGGGAACTGGGAACTGGGCTGGCTTGGCACTTGGACTGCCACTGGGAGCTGGGAGAACGGTTAACAGGTTAATAAACAGCCCAGCCGGCGTCCAAAACCAGTTAATATTTCGCCTTTACTTGTATTTAATATACTAGGCTTCCCTGGCCCGCTAATTTATGCAATTCTTAGCCCTCTTATCTGGGACAATCATCTCTTGGCAGACTTTGGATTCCCGGAAATGTTGTGAAGGAAGTGAAAACCTAATGGACATCCGAAAACTAATTCCACTGAATTCAAGAATATAAAATATGTGTTAAATAAAAAGATGTCGAGTGAATGAACCATGAACCCAAGACAACCAACCTTTACAAGTTATTTATTACACAATATTTTCTGGCTTACTAAACAAATGTATTTGGTGCTTAATAACACTCAACAAGTTGTAAATATTTTGGCATTAAATTATAAGTTTTTGAAACTTGCAGCTTTAGGAAGAACCTTTCAAAAAATAGAAAATAAAGAGAAGTCGTTCTTCAATGCAACCTAAACATATCATTTTTTATTTATAAATGATTATATTTTTTGAAATTTGATTATATTTTTTAAGCAATACAATATTTTGTGATATACAACTATCCAACTATATTCGGTTTGCTTAGCTAAAGCTGCTTTTAAAGCTACTTTGCTAAGCATTCTTTATATTAATTGCATTATTTTGTCAAGTAAAACAACATCCCTGAATGCTCAAATTAAGACCAGACCATTGTCGCAATAAAATGTTAACAAATTTCCCATGAACGGCAGTTAGCTGCTGATTTCACACGTTCCGGGGAGTGCGACACTTAAAAGGCCAAAACAATTCCAGCGACGACAACAAAAAAAAGCGTCTCAATCGTTTACATAAATTTGCCGAGCTGTCTATCAATAAATCTAAGCGTAGATAAATTTATAGCATTTCGCTCTTGTTGCTATCTGTGTCTAGCATTTTCCCCGTCTTTCTGCGCTCCGAAAATCGGATTTGTAGTCAAGACTACCTCAATACGAGTTTCGTTTGCCCAAATGAGTTTTTCGCTCTCCGCTCGGGGGGGGGCGCCTAGGCAAGGGGCTGCCCCTGGTGGGGCTTGTGTGGCGGCGGGGAGAACGGGCATAACGAGCGTGTTGGAATAACAAAAAAAAAAAAAGAACAGAAGAATCGTTTAGCATATTTTAGCATATTCAGAGCCCCGACAGAGACGGACGACGCACACCTGAGCGCACCTTGCGCTCCCTCTCGCACACAATTATTACGAAACGCGAAATGTGGTTGTTGTTGCAGTTCATTAGCACTTGTCGGTGACAGGTATCTGCTGAGCGCTCCCCGGAAAAAAAATGTATCTCAGTTCAATTGCCACAAAGCGCGCTCAATGGCTCAATGAAAGTTTATGGGGCCGTCGCTGCTGCCGATTCTCCACTGAAGTTCTCTCTGGTTTCGAAAGTGAATTTATAATTAACTCGGTGAATTTTAAACGTTTGACGCTCTGTGCTATTAATTAATGTGGGAAGCTTTCGAAATGAGTTTCTGCCTCAATTCATGCGACTTGGCACTGGGAAGTCGATTAGTTTGGCTATGAATGTTAAACAAATTGAATTAAAATGTGTATTAGCATATCTACCTTAAGAAATTATCTGAAAATATTGAAGAAATGAATTTTTCAAATGAAAGATATTAAATTATTTGAAGCATTCAATTCAAAAAAAGCAGTCAGGTGGCGATAAAGTCCTCGGGAAAGTAACAGATATGCAATATCTTTGAAAAAAATAAGATGATTTAATGTAAATCGAATTTCTAACATCCTGTTAAAAATGTAAAAAATGAATGAAACATGTTAACTATGCTGTTTGGGTTCCTGTCAATACTCGAACTAACATTTTTACATAGTAAACCAAGCTTCAGTGTTGTCTCCTATCCCACTGTTAAAATAAAATAAAACAAACTCCTTCCTAAGAAAATTATGTTGTCACATAGAAAGTAAGCCGACTTTAACAAGGACCCCAAGCTCCTGTCAAAAGTTTTACAGCATAGCCAAAAAAGATCTTATGTCTGATTATCCAGAAAAAGGAGAATAAAAGTATTACAGCTCCTTTAAGTGCATTTTATGTTCTCACTCTTTACAGCAAAAGTGAGTGCTAAGTAGCACCCTGTTAGACATTTTCTATTGGATTAATTTGTTCAACGACAAGTTTATCTGGCAATTATCTTTTTCGGTCAGATAGCTATGAAGCTTACCCTAAATTAGATACAATTATTTAAGCCATAAACTCAAAAATTATAATGTTCACGTTATAACATAATATAATTGCAATAAAATGTGATTTAAAGTCATAAAAAGTTAATAATTTCAATAGTACATAAACGGTTTATACAATGTTTTGCATTATATTCCCACTTATTTTCATTTCTTTTTCCTAATTGGGAAGGATTTATTGTTTCGGAATGAGCAAACATCTTCAAGGAGAACCACATCGCAGCTTCGCTTCGCCGAAAGGTGAATAACATTCGCACAGACACACCTCGCTCCGAGATACATTCACTGGGTGACGCGTTCTCCCCTCCTGCCCCCTCGGTCGCATCTAACCAGAGTGCCAATGGCAAGGCAACAAAAATGTAAATCGCATCGCGAAATTGTATTGTGACGAATTTGCTTTTGGCTAATTTTTTGGCGCGAACATTTGGCGTGGGCCCCGTTCCGCGCTTCCCCCGCAGCTCCTTACTTGCGCCTTTATTTGTATTTATATTTAATTTGATGTGTCACTTAAAATCGTCGACAAGGGGGAAGCAATGTCAACATTGAGCGAGCAGCGCAAGTGAGAAATTAAGATTTATTGTGGGTGAAGCTGGCGACGGGGATGGATGCTGAGTGGGGCGTTGCTCGATCGTATCTGCAGTGTGTATCTGTATCTGAAGGTTGTCAGAGTATCGGGAAAACATAAAGTTTGTTTGACACCTGAAGGCTTCCCCAGGCTCTCCTTGGGGGTGCCTGCATTTGGGCAATGAACTTGAGAGCTCACATTCGCACAGCATGTCTGGGAAATAATCAAATCAAATTAGAAAAACATTCTCGGAATGCCTTTGACCGACCACCGATCGATCGGTCGGAATATTTCCCAAATATGCAAATGACTATTTATGGTTGACTCAAAGCATCGGTGGCACATGCCTGCTGGTGCCTTTTCCACACAAATAAATTCAATTTAATTTAATTTGCGCCCCCGGGTCGGTTACAAATTATATATCATTCGGAGCCAGCTGCTAATGACCCAGCAGCAGCAGTGGCAAATGTTGTAAAATGTATACATTTAATGGCCGCCATGATTATTACAAATTCTGGTTGTGCTGCTGGCACAAAATCCAAAATGTTCAAGTGAAACACAATTAATTATGGACGTTAATGATCTGGCGGAGGAACACAACTAACCAAGGCAGCGAGATGGGGCGTCTGGATAAGTCGGAGCCCAACCAGGAAGTTTGACCAAAAAAAAAAAAGCATAAAACATGCTCGCAGAAAACCAAGTCAAGTCCAAGCTGCCACAGCTGTTGCTCATGTTAATTTCATGCGTTCAACAGGTTTGTCCCCCCGCCTCGCCCCGCCCCGCCTTGCCGCTTTCCGTGCCATATTTTACGTTAGTTTTAGTAATTTTTCCATTTCGCCACGCCAACTACCGCGCAGCGTGCGTTTAAGTGTCGTCGCGAGTGCGACTGCATGTATATAGTATATAGTTATATGTGGTATCTGCCAGCACGAGTATCCGTGTCTGCAGACAGTCTCTGTTTCAGTCCCATTGCCAGGCTCAATCCCAATCCCAGCCTGCCTAACGTTTTGCTGTTTTAATAGGTTTTTGTGCGCCTCGGGCTGGCACACACACAGCGCAGAGATACCGAGTATCTTGCAGATACTTTATCGGCCACAGATTCGGCTCTAGCCTCGGAACCGCCTCGACTGGCAGAGGTTTAATTACGGAACCCCCCCATACGCTTGTGAATTGGTTCCAAGAGCCCGAGTAGTAAACTTGTACTTGTCATAAATAACAAAGAAGACACTGCCTCCCCCTTTGAAAGGTATTTCAAAAATCTTGGTGAAAACTTTTCGGACTGAACGAACCATATATGTATTCTGTTATGAATCAATGTCTACCTTTAACAGTCAATCAATTTCAAATTGTATTCAAAACTGCAGCTGAATGAATACGAATGCATTCGAGTCCATCCATAATTCACGGCCATCCAATTTGCATACCTGTTTCCGATCCTCTGCAGAATCCTGCCAGGGAAGCTACCGAACAAAGGAGATGAGTCACCAGCGGAGTGCGAACAATACCCACTCCCCAGGCCACGGTGATGGAGAGCAGTCGGGCTTTATGGGATGGGCCCGGGATTGATATAATGGAATGGCGAACCGAACATGGCCGGCACCGGGCACACTTAGCAGCATTAAGGGCCTGCCCATGCCTGATAAATTTATTAAGGCAAAAGATGCCTGCCGACGACCCGGCCAGTGCATCTCGGCTCCCAACAAGCCATGAAATGCGGAGACAACAGTTTGATAGCCTTAGATAAGGCGCTCAAAGCCACTTGGGAAGCCCTGAGACTTGGCCACATAAATTGGATTCCAGTGAATTTGTAATGTGCGCTCAAAAGTTCCAAAGAAGCGGCAGAAGAAAAACAAGAGTGCCAACAAATATTGTGTCTTGTCTCCGCTGTGCACAAAGTATTCGGCATACACTTATTCATAGGAAACCCGAGGGTCGGAGATGTGGCGACCAGACAAGGCGGCACTGAGTGTTACCAAGAAAACTGTCAACTGGCCAGCACTGCCAGAAACTAGGCACTATGCATTGGCTAATATTTAAAGAAGCTTTTCGTAGTATTCATAGTTTGTTTCAGTGTACGCAGAGCATGCCGTGTAGTCCGTCCATCAGTCAGTTGTAAATCCGCACACAGATACTCACGCACACCGTGGAGCCCTCAAGTGCTAACTTAATTATTTAGCATGCGAACAGGAACAGCAAACACAAAGGAGTAGGAACAACTTCAAACTTGGCAACAAAGAAAGCCCGCTGGAGCCCCTCCCTACCAGCTACGCCCCCCTGCCGCCCTGCCGCCCCTCTGCCAACAAGTGCCGACAAAAGCCAAAATCTCAGCCGAAGCAGCCGCAACGTCGCGAAGTTGAAGTTTTCGTTTCCTTGCCTTTGGTTTTGGGTTTTGGGTTCGAGTTCGAGTTCCTCTTTTCTCCGTTTTGTTGTTAAGTAGATTTATGCACGTCTAGTCTGAAATTATTTGAAACAAGTTTAAAAGGCATATGGCCAATCTGCGGGGAGAGCCCTTGCGATTCTCTTGCGGCGACTCAGGTAGAGAAGGGCGTTGCAGACGGCGGTCCTAAAACCTAAACCACACACCCGGCGGACTGGGACTGTGGACTCTACATAAAATCGACATGAAGTGTACGAGAGACAACGGCAAACACATGTCGACGTCGACTTCGCGACGTGCCAAAGATACAGGTAGAGAGATACAGATACAAATGTATCTGCGCCAACTGCAGGGGCCCTGACCCTGATGCTTCGCTGCTACCCGTGACACTAGCAGAGTCTGTGAACTGGCCAAGGCAGGCGAAGCGGGACGGGGCGGATGGGCGATTCCACGAATTTCACACATTTTTGGCTCGCTTGATTATGATGATGAAGGATTAAGATGCGCTGCGGAGAACTCAGCGATATACAAAGACACATTCGCTAACACGGGATACCCAGCGATGCGTGAGATACGCCGGCATTTACTACTGCATCTTTATGGCCCACATTCGCGCTAACGCCTTCGCCTTTCAGACCGAGATGGCGACGTGGGCGTGCTGGCTTTACTCCTTGGTCAGTGAGGATTCTACAGAAGATTTGTTTTTGGCAGGGACTTTGGTGGCATCGGCATATTTCTTGCCATATTTGCATGATAAACCGATTACCTCAACGGTTGCAAGCGATGGGGGAGCAGCTTTGATCTACAGGTAAAAAGTATCTTAGGCCTAAAGGACAATTGGTTACATTTGTAAGAATCCTCAAGTAATTGTTGATGGTCCTCGTAATTGAGGTCATGCAGGATTCTTACTCAGGCAGAACTGGCAAATAGGGGTGAAACCATTCTCTAAAAATCAGAGCGAGAAAGAGGCAGTGCGTTCTTCATCTTAGCACTACAATGTCCTTAGTTTCGAGAGATTTCTGTAGAGGGTAGGCGCTAGATCAACCCCTTTGATGATTGCTCCTCCCCCTGTCTCCACCCCTTTCCTCTTCTGCAAAGTCACCGCCACTGCTCATCAATTGCCCCCGAGGACTCTGGCTACCAAGTTTCATTTTCGTTTCCTTGTGCGGCTTCCTTTAGAATATCGCGTGACTCGTCAGCTCAAAGGGAAAGCTGCCCAAGGGGCTGCAGTTAAGGGAACTCAAAGTGGGGGAAAGACCAACTGGGCCTTGGCAACGCCTTCGATCGCCCAATAGCCGGCAAAGTATCCCCAATTACCATTACAACTCCATTTAAAGTGGCCCAGAAAAAGGCCCAGTTAAAACCAAAAACCCGAACGGAAGTGCTCATTTTGCCTTTTTTCGGTTTACGTTAATTTCTCATAACGCCGAACTTGACTTTTTAACAGCTCACACAGAGCGAGGGAGGGTGAGGGCGAGGGGAAAGCAGAAAAAATTAATTTATTATGTTAACAATGGCCACACAAAAGTTTTGTAATGTTTAAGCCCCGGCAATTAAGTGACAGGAATTATCAACTCCCCGGGATCTTCGCATGTGTCAGGGCCCGAGTTAGGGCCCGGGTCTAGTTGGCCCTTGTCGTGGCGGCCTGTTCCTTTCCCTCTCCGGTTGCGTGTTTAATGACATTATGATTAAAATCATTTTGTGTCACAAACAATTGTCGCACACACTCACACTTGTGCCGGGCAGAGGAAATGGACACGGGACATGTCATGCGAGCAAGGACCTCCCCTTAAAAGCACAGGCGAAGCCTCCTTAATTTCTGTTTTGATCTGTTTGGGCCTTTTCATGTTTTTAGTCGCTAATGAGCGTTTCTGGGAGACTCAAAAAAGGGTTAGCCAGCCAGAAGACTGTGGACTTCATAATTGGATATATTGTCAACGTTTAATTACCGTGCTTTAGTCAGCCTTCGAATGGGGGAAAAACATAGAGTTGAAGAAGCTTTAAAATATATTGAACGATTATTACCTGAAAAAGAAAGAGATTGTAAGCATTACATTTTGGGTATTTTATAGGGTTTCCAGCTAAAGTATCCAGCTGAGATATTATGAGGTATTTCAATTAATTTAATTAATTCAATTAATTTCAATTAACACAAATGTAGTTCTCTGAATTTTGATAAGAAACTTTCGGACTTATTAATAGGTATCTTTCTTTTTGAAAAAATATTATTCATTCGAGCTAAAATATAATATTCGATATACTTGTTGCGTTCCAGTGAATTATATATGTCAGAAACATATGAATAGGTCTTGGTTATTATCAAAATTTGGGTTATCAGGTCGCCACCTGGCCGGGGCTTTGTCACCAAATGCGTCATGGCACCCCGTACCCAGCACCTAGTTTGGTAATAGGTGTATGCACTTTCACAAGGGCACATACCCTCGTTTTTAGTTTGTAATATATATTTGTTATTTGCTTGAATTTATTTTAATTTTCCGGTTCGCTTTACTCATGGCCCGTCCGAGGTACAGCCCAAATTGATAAGAGCTCCGACGCCGTTCCCGACATGCACTGGCTTACGCAACTCCCTGATAAGCTAAGCCCCGGGGAAGGATGGGGCCCGCGGAGGCTTCCTGCACATACAGAGAAGGGTGACAACGCTTGCCCCTTGATCCGCCCCCCCCCCCTTCCTCCCTCCGCACCAGCCCTGGCTGTTTGGTTTGTTTTATGTCTTGGCAAACATTCGATAAAGCAAAAGGGGGAAAAAAATAAAAAGAAAATCTCAAGGCAAATATCAAGCGAGTAAAAGTTAAGCAAACAAATAAATATTTGTTTATTATTTCTGTCACCGACTTTTCTCACTGTGTGTGTGTGTGTGTGTGTCATTCTGTCGTTGAACTTTCCGGCGTTTGTGTGTCAATTTTAATGAGCGCAGGTTTGCCTTTACAGTGTCCAAAAAAAAAGGGGGTTCACCAATTGATGCCCGCAATGAGGTGCAACTTTTTGTTTTTTTTTCTTGGCTTTTCTTGGTTTGATTTTCATAGTCACATTACGATGGACAGCCAAACGCCGCCCACAAACAAATGTCTAAATTCCATCACGCACTTGCCCCTTAATCGGAGTGCTTATGAGTGCTTTAATTAAATAAAAAAAAATATGTGGAAGCTGCAGGCATTCGAGGAATGCCAGAACGACTTTTGGTCTGGGCTTCACCTCCTGGACAGTTATAAGGCATTTTTCTCGTTTTTGAGTTTGATAAACTTAAAGGCATTTTGCAATAATCACGAAGCGACCAAAGGAAGAAGGAACAGGAGAAAAATATATAAAAAAGGAAATAAAATACACAGTTTTTCCCTTTTATATTCATAAACTTTTTTGTTACACCCCATCATCATCAGAGGTTTTGAAAACTTTGAGAGAACGGAAAGAACCGGTATTTCGATGCCTCCGATTCCCAACTCAGAGCATACACTGAGCGAATAAGATTACAAGAATTCAAGTCATTTTTTGTATTAAATAAGACAGATTCCTTTTAAGAATAAGAACTGCAAAGATTTAAATGATTTAAATTTAAAAAATAATATTTAAAAATGTTCAAATTTCAAGACAGGGCTGTATTCCTTAAATTAATGATTGCTGAAAAGTAAATATTAAATAAAATAAATTAGTATTGATTTTTTTTTTTACCTTTTTTTACGTTTTGTGGGCCTAAACATATATTTTGGGAATATGGTACGTATGTATATACAAACGAATGCAGTAGACAGACGCAGATGAAGAACCAACGAGGACGGACAAGGCCTGCACTGAAGTCAGACAAACCCATACCAAAAATGTATCTTACGGATACACAAACATGCCGCAAGTCTTTGTCTACGTAAATGGCCCATGAAAATGAGACAAGAATATATATACATATAGCAGATATAAGGCAACCTGCAACAACAAAAAGGAACAACAGGAGGAAGGACAAGGACAAGAGCTCAGCACGACAGTCGCCCGCCGTTCGACGCTTCGCTTCGATGGCGACATCTTCATAAAATAAAAATAAAAAAGTGCCGAAAATCGCGTGTTGATAACGGCGAGTAAAATGCTGGGAAGCGAAGGGCAACCTATGAAACAAGGAGGGATTCTGCGCCAAGTACACAAGATGGTGATGAAGATATTAAAGCAAAATTATCGTTTTTGAAAAGCGCAAAGACAAGAAAGCAATAACTTTTGCTAGATTTTTTATTTGTTCTTAATTAAGTGAAATATGTTCCAAATCGGAAAACAATACGGAAATCTATTTAATATATCCAGATAATATTATGGCACTATTAAGATGATTCGTAAATTAACCCAAGACTATAAGCAACTTGAGGCTTTTTGTATTAAATTAACAGCAAAAATTTGCTTAAGGTTACATTCAACCGAGGATCTATCTAAACAATTTAAAAACTACAATCGAGAGTCGCCAACTGTAAAAACATTTTGGATAAATTTAAAGGTAACATGAATATTTGACTTTTTCTAATTATTTTGAATTCATGGAAAACTTTAACTAATATTTACACATAATTAACATAATAATGTAATTAAATATTTACAAAAATGCTTGATTTTTAATAATTACCAAACCGAATACTACAACTGTTTTGCTTTGATATTTTGGGGGCGTTAGTAGGCATCCCTTTGCCTTTCAGTACCCATCTGTACCTGGTGCCTGTGGCTTGCACACTTTTCGTAGCTGATTAATAATAACAAAAATAATACAGATCCATTTCACTTTTCTTTCCTCAAGCTGGGCGTTCTGAGCCCAACTTAATACCTAATCATGGCACGCAATTAACATAAGGGAAGGGGAAAAAGATGCCAATTACATCGATTGGGTTTGCAATTACAAACTTTTATCGCTCAATTTGAGAGAGCGGTAATTGCCACGCTTCGTTTGCAATGATGCAACTTTTATTGTTCCTTTTTTTTCTGCCGCTGCTGCTCATTGTGGCGGCAAGGCAAAATTGAATTGCTAATGAACTAAACATGAAAATTTAATTAAAACGCGCCTAGTTCAGCAGCACCAAGATAGCAGAAACACGAGATAGAAAACCAACTAATATATATTTTTACTGCATTTGCTTTCCGCTGCAACAACGAGTATATTTGCCCAACGTAAATAAATCATTTGATTTATGATTAAACATTTTTCGCATATTTTGTGGTTTATTAATTACTCATAATGATATTTTATACATAAATAAAGCGTTTGTCTAATTGAACCACAAAAAGTGGCCAGGAATTTGTTTAAAATTTATTTAGAACGTTTGTAACTCATTATATTAGGAGAGGGTGCTAAAAAAAAAACACCTAAAGGGTTTAAAGCCGATTAAGGCTTAAGGGTATATATTTATATACATTGTCAAGTTAGGCCGCGATTTTTCAAAGTTTATTTGCATAAATTCAAGGTACTTTTGTGGGAGGAGAAAATGACTGATTGGTTGACTGGTTAGTCAACCGATGCGCCTCACTGATCGACAGCCATTTGGTCCAGAGCTCAATGTTAATTACATTTTCATGGACATTTCCATTACATTTCCTAGGACATCGAATCGAAGTTCAAAATGCTCTAGACTTGGCTTTTGATATACAAAATTTATCTGTAACCCTTTATAAATTCTACACAGACTCACCAGACACATATTTATTCGTGCTGTTATCTTAAAGTATTCAAAAAATCAACAAGTACTCAAATATTTGTAATTGTTCAATGGCTTAAGGGTTCTTAAAATCTGTGTTACGCTTCTCGTCACATCACAGTGAGCTCTTGAGAGGGTATTCTGAGAGGGTATTGGGTGCTTGATTGAACAGCCGACAGCAGGAATGGCTGTTAAGTATCATTCTTTTTTTTTATTTGTAGAGAAGAACCAGCTCAGGGTATAATCATAAGCAACATTGTCAATTACTCAATCGTTGAAAGGAAAAAAAAAACGGCACGAATTAGTAAACGGTGGCTTCCACTATTATAGTGAAAAGGTCGAAGGCGATAATTACTTGCTGAAATTGAAAGAATCGATTGAAAAGGTGTTATAGGAGAGACCTAACCAATTGATTTTTAGCACCTGTTGCGTTGACTAAAAAGTTCTTAAACAGAAAAGGCAGTGCTGCCTCCACCCCTCACTCAGCCTAATTAACTTTTAATTACCATTTGTTCTGGCTTTGCCTTTAGCCGCCGCTGGCCACGCTTCCACATGCAATTTAATATGATTTTATTTCAAAATAAACGTATTTATGCAATCAATTTGATTTTATTTTAGCTAATTAGAATGGCAAATACCGCAATGCTCTCCTCCCACCCGCCACAAACTAATTTCACGCGCACACAAACACAAAGTAATCAACAACAAATAAAACGGCAGAAATGTTGAAACAATTTCTGTGACACTGCCTCTGGATATTTATTAATTAATATATTTGAACACACAATTTCATGTCTAATCAATGGGCCAAACAATGGTTGGAAACCACAACGACAACGACAAAAATTTCATTTTCAATTGACAATTCAATTCAGTTTGATCAAAAGTCAGGCCTGACACTCTTTAAGCCGATTATAATGATTGTTTAGCCTGCTGTCAGAGCTCCCCATTTCTGAGTTGAGTATTTGTTTCCCCACTTCCCCACGCACTCCATGAATGAGTTTTTCCTCAGCTTCCGACTTTCAACCGATTCTCACATTTTCTTTGATTAGCTTTCCGATTCTTACTTATATTCGGCTTTTTCCATTCGAATTGGCCTTTCAGTTTCCCTTTTGAAAGCTTCTTATTGCCTATTTTGGCTTTGAATAGGCGTCCAAGTGGGACAAGGCACACGTCAAGGTCAAAGCCAAGCGAAAAGCAAACGCAAAAGCATTCAAAGCGGAAGGGAAAAGTAATCGATATTAAATAATTGCCTTGTCTGGCGATTCTATGATCTTGTTAGCATTTAGTATTCCAATTTCATTTCCTTTAATTAATATATATAAATTAAGATACAAAAAACCAGGATTAAATGAGATATGAGTATTGATTAACCAGACAATAGGAATAATTGTGGAAAATAAAGGAATCAATTGAGAAAACACGTCAATAGTTCATAAGTTTATTATACTCAAAATGTTAGCATAATAATATTGAATACAGGAGCCTCAATCTCAGAGATCTTTATAATTGTAAATTGCAAAGATACTTTCTTAATAATAAATTCAAAGAGTAGCAATTCAGACTGCAGAAAGTACAACTGCTTCTGTTAGTAATTCTATAAATCCATTTCCCTAACTTTAAATATATAAATTTAACACTTAAAGCCGCTCTGTTTCATTGATGACCATTTGCACTCTACTCCCGACACATCCTGACGTCCCAAACTCGTTCCCCCATCCATCTATCCATCCAGCAACTTAATAATAGTCCATGGAAAATACGTTGCCATTGCATCAAGTGCGCCTCTAACGTGCATTCGATTTCTGCTGCAACATAATTGCCACATGCGCCACAGAATCGAGTTCAGTTGTGGGGCTTATCGCCGCATGACCGCGATGCCCATCACTCATACGCCATGTTTGTCCAGTCGATGCTTAAAAAGTTAATGACTAATTTTCGCTGGCTCGCAGAGCGAAAAAATGCGATGCCTGCAACGCAACTGCCGTCAGTTGGTTTTTGGGATGCCTGTCTGGGCCGTGATGTCAGTTGAGGCTGGAGAGGATGTACTGGGGGAGGGGGCAGGTGGCAGTTGGCTTTCTGCTGCTGTTATTTCAGCTGCACGCCACCGTTCTGGGAGAGGGGAGGTGGACTCTGCATGGCACACTACACTTGCAAATAAATCGTCCTGAATTTTTAAACACAGATTTCAGCTATTACTAGTTGTTTATAGAAGTTCCTAGGTTTCAGGAAGTATATAACATTAGAATTAGTGACACGATTATTGCAGTTTTCTTATTTGTTTTTGGCTGATAACGCATATAATTTAAATAACAAATTTACAACTCCAACTATTATTGTTTCTATTTTTCTGAGCGAATTTTATCTGTTTAAACTCCTCTCAGTGTATAAGGGCAGAGCAGCGGTGATGCGTCCATCGCATGCCGCCTGACGTTATAATTAATGAAAATTTGCCACGATTCTGTTGATGCTGCTGCTGCCCTGCCCAAAAGGGCGCTTGGAAAATATATGCAAAATCCGCAATAACAACAACAACATCAACAGGCCACTCCGCATCCAGAGCTTGGACTAATATGATTTTGATTTTGGCGGTCGGCATTAGAATGCCATTAAGTTGTCGGTTTGTTGGTTTTCTCTTCGCCGGGGCTCACACACTGCGATTCTGGCGCGTCGATTTGCACATCGATGCATAAATTATGCATCTGTTGCACAAATGTGCTCATGGTGCCAGGCCCTAAATGGAATACTTGGGGCGAGGTCACAGGCCAGTGGTGTCTGAACACTACAGTCGTCTGGCTGTACTTCCTGCATGGAAAGTTCTATTTAAAGAGTTGATTTACAGTAGATTTATGAATCAATTTACGATCTATCACATTTCTGCTAGACTCTTTATGGTGATGCTATGGTTTCTGAAGAAATTTTCCAAATAGGTCAAGGCGATAGGTACAATATCCGTGAGTCAATATAATCATGGACTCCTGCAAGTTTTAATCGAAGAACTATTTATCCAATTTTTAATATACCATAATATTTAAGATAATAAATATGTTTATATTTAATCAGAGTGTTTAACAACTAAAAGACTTGGTTTAACAGAAATTTAAACATATGATATGAATATTTAACAGACCGCCGATGCTGTTCTAGAATACTTTAAACTAACATTAAGTAGTTATGTTCGAAATCGTTCAGGAATGACAGAGAGCTATTAGTCAGATTTATCTAACCTCCGCCGGAGTTAGGGTAGAACTTTCCTTTAAGCCTATCCTGACCAAGGATATATAAAGTCTCTGCTACAGTTTTCTTTAAGGTTATCCTTTGGATAAACCTCTTTTACTACAACTTTAAATGATATAGCTATCAAGGTACATATATTATTAATTTTAATTCCCTGTAAAAGTTTATAAAAAAAAAGGTAATTACGTATTTTGAATCAAATCGTTGTTGTTTTAGTATTTAGTAGTATCATATTCAATTATTTTCACACTTATTTAAGCAACAAACATTAACAGAGTTACCAATATCTGGCTTCTCCTTAGCAAAGACCCTCCGACCACCCACATATCTCATATTTTTAGCAAGTTTCCCGAACATTTGTCATCCAAGATTACTTTTTCCCACCTATTTCCTTCACCTAATTTCTCCTAATAGCAACTCGGGGACTAGCAACCCAAAGTCCCTGCTTGAGGCCCGCTGTGAATTTTACCTTTTTGATTTATGGCCCCGAAAAGTCGCGAATGCAGCGCCCCTGCAGCCATTGTTTTCGAGAGACAAAGTAGCGTGCGAGCAGGGAAAACAACTGCAGGCGGCAAAAAACGTCTGCATTCTACTGTTGCGATTGGCGAACTGCGAATTGCATTTTCCATGGAACGTAAATGGAAGCTATTTAGCAAAATGTGCACGAAAAGCAACAACGGCAACGAACAGCATCCCAGCTAAAAAGATACAGCGTGCGAGGTGGCAGGGGGGCGTGGCAGATTGGGGGGGGGGGGATGGGCACGAGGAGCTGCGGCTGGGGTACATGGGTTCGGCGGCTTTGCTCCGTTTTGAGGTCAATGTACAAAGCATGCAACCAGGGAGCATTTATTACGACTTAATGCGCTCCCCGAGGGAACCAGGGGATTTCGGTGGGTCGCCAGGGGAGGCCGGGGGAGGCTCTAATTTCGTGTTTAAACTGCTTTTCACACAACCACTCGCACATGCGAGCTGCCAGCTGGATGGCTGCTGCCACAAAAAAAAAAAACATATAAAACCAAAATATGAACAGAAATATTTTGGTTTTTACGAACCGAACACGGTGCACCCTGCCCTTAGGATGGCACCATGGACAATCTACAAGTCGAGCATGCCCCTGCCCAGCAGGGTATCCCAACAAAAGCAATCACTGCGAGCGAACTAAGAATGCGGCGAACAAGTGGAAAAAAGCAAAAACAAAAAGGGCTGACAGCAGGAGGTGCAACAAAGACGGTCTAAAATAAGGGGCGGCCACGCCAAGGGGGGGGGGGGGGGGGGGNGGGGGGGGGGGGGGGGGGGGGGGGGATTCAGCTACAAGCAGAGGACTGGGAATCTCGCCAAGGCACTCACACACTCGCCTGCCAAAAGCAGAGAATATATATATAACATACACACACAAAAAATTACAATGAACAACAAGTTAAAATAAACAAAAGAAGGAAAACTAACTCCGAAGTTTTCATACCCTTGATATAAGATAGTTCTCAAGATAGAGAAAATGATCAAATAAGGAAGCCTTCTTCAGGAAGCCCTGTAACAGTGACTTTATATTTTTAGGAACTTTTGTATTATTTTGTTATTAATTTTCTTATTTTTACAAAGCCAGCTAAACCAAATAAGCCTTGAATGATATGATATAGAAAATATTAATTACAAACTTTTTAACTAATATTTCAATAATCATTTTTCAATCGTTTCTGTAGCAGCCCTGAGATATAATTATTTAGGAAAAATTTTACAGAGCTAGATCGCCTCGGCTGTTGATGCTATACCTAAACATTGGAAGAGATGATGTGTGCTTATGTGAATATTATTAAGCTTATGGCCAGATGATGAAGGCAAATCCTTGAACTTATGGGGAGATACTGAGTGGCAATACTTTCGCCAAAATGTGTCTGTGATCAGTGATCGAGATGCCTTTGCTGGTGGGCAATAGGGCGTGGCCAGTGGCCAGGAAAAGCGAGAGTGCCGCTTGGCCCCGCCAAAATCTTGGCAAGCCACTATGCTAAAATGGCCAAAACTAGCTGGCAAATGGCAATGCCAAGAAGAGCCGCAGCAACCACTGGCAATAGCAACCTATTATATTACACTTTCGACGTCATTGCGATGCTGCTGCCGTTTCGGAGTCACTTAAACGAGATAAATCAACGTGGGCGATTACACAATATCTCAGGGTGATTGTCTCCCCGTCGAAGGCCCGCTTTCCTGCGCCTGTGTCTGTGCATGACTTGGCAAAAAGTGCAACTGCTGCAACTGCTGCCACTTCAGCCCACAGCCGGCAAAAGACTCGCGCGCCATTGGAGCAGTGGGTCGCACTTGGGGTCTTGGGTGGAAATATGTATGTGGAAAGACGTGGAAAACCTGTAAGACAAAAGTAGACAAAATCAATAGCACACACACTCGGGCGACACTGCAAATAAACAGAAATGATGACAGCAATTGCAGCAGCTTTTCATTGCTGAAGTTGCAGTTGTTGTGTTTTCAGCTTTATGAGCGATAATTAAAGTTAAATGCCTGTGCCGCGAAGCTGCTTTTGCCTTTTGCCTGTGCTAGCTGGCAAAGACTGCAATTTGTTGTGTTTTTGTGAAAAAAAAAAATAAAGTTTTAATGACTGCACTCTGGAGGGGAAGAAGAGTGTGTCTCAGGCTCGCTTTCGGGTTTCCTTGAGCTTGGTGCAGCGAATCGAGGTCACCTCATCCGAGAGCCAAAAAGGAGATAATCTGGGGATCTTGGGTAAGAAAGATAACGATGCAAATGCAGATCCCAGCAAAGAACAAACAAAAAACATGCAAAACCAAACCAAGCAACAACAAAATGTCATGTTTTCTGGCGGTATTCAAAAAAAAAACACACACACACACACAGAAATAAACAAAAAACCAAAAAAGAAACACACACACAAAAACAAAAGCAAACAAATAAATAAATCAAAAAGAGTTCAACGACCAAAAGTCGAAATGATTTCCGACAGCCAACGAAGAGAGACGACGAAGCGATGATGTGCGCTTGAGGGCTGGGGGGGGGGCTGGCGATAAGGGGGCCGGCGATGGGGCCAATTGACAAAACATTCGCGGCGCGTTAATCGTACCGAGAGATACAGATACAATAGCGGCGATAGCAGATAGGCAGAGCTCGCGTGTGGAGGGAAGCAGAACCGAAGCAGAAACCAGAAACCTGAAGCCTCAACCTGGAAACAGCCGTGTCGGCGGTTAAATAGGTTTATGCATGATTTGCATGCAGCTACAACAGCAGCCATTTAATTGAAATGCTAAATGTTAAGAGCCAAAAGCGAGCCCAACTAAGGCAGCCGGAGAGAGCCGAAGAAGTAGTATCTGTATCTGCTTATGCATCTGTTTCTGTATCTGTATCTGTATCTGTAGCCAAATGCAGCCAGGAAGCCGCCGCGCCGAGGTTTTGCTCTCCCGCCCACGCGCCGCCCATGGAAAGTCAGCAGCTACTGCGGCTCATCAGCGTCCATTTGGGGCTGATAAATGGAGGCATGTTGTGCGTATCTGCCAGATACAAATTCACTTTGTTTCCACAGCCACTGCTGCCGCTGCCTGCTGCGCTGCGCATTTTTAATGAGCGGAAATTAGTTGGCATTGCGGCAAGATGTTTTTGTGGCTGCCCATTTAAGAAGATACAAATGTATCTGTAAGTCATAAATTCACAATCAGCGCGGCGCGTGCCCGCCCGGCCGAGTGTTTACAAAGTCAGCTACTCACATGTACGATTATTGGAACCGATTACCTGTCAGATAAATTCAGCGCAAATCGGTTATTAGTGTTCTCCAGATAGAGCTGCTCGATTAACGCATCGATTGTAGTTCGGACACAACGGAGTTCTATTTCTGGCCGAAGAGTCTTGTGGCTCGCACCGCCACTTTTGGCTCACTTTTTTTGGCAATACAACTCGCAGATATATTTAGGTTATCCGCTTTTAGCAGAGTCTTGGCACGGCCAACAAGTCCACAGATACATACATACTCGTGCAATTCCGTTTATAGCCATAAAGTGCGTCTAAGAGATACATTGGCCAGACGGAATGCAGGGATGTGTAGTACACAAATATTGTTGAGGACCAGGTCATCGTGTTTTGAGTTAAGCCTAATTAAACTACACATTTAATTACCACATTTCTTAAACGTTAAATAAAAAACAGGGAAGAAAATTTAAGTTCACCGCAAACATTTTGCGATTAACCTAGTCCCAAGATGTACATTTGTAGCTTTACTGCTCTGAAATATTAAATATCCCCCTTTTATCTTCAGCGTTTCTCACCTGTCTGATGACTCCGAGGAATCGTAGCGATCCAGACACCGCTTCTTCGAGCCCCTTGTCCCGCTTGTCCCGCGGTCTGTTGCCGTCTTGCTGATTCCTTGCTTTGTTGTAGTGCCTGTCGTTGTCGTTGCTGTTGTTGTTGTTGTTGCAGTCTTCCTGGCGCCCTGATAGAGCTGAGATCGCAATGCGTTTATATCCAATTTGGCTGCCTGTGCCCCCAGTCCGCCGGCCGCGCAGCCCGCCCCCCGTTTGGTGCCCTGCACGATGCCAATGCTGCTGGGAGTACTGAAGGTTCGCGCTGGCTTTGCCGGCGGCTTCAGTTCGATATCCGCGGCGGATGGGGCAGTAGGTGCCGGCAGCCGGGTGACAGCAGTGGGTGTGTCAGCCGTTGTTGTATGTGGTGTTGCCTCTTGTGTTGCTGCTGCTGCTGCGGCTGGTGGTGGTGATGATGGTGCTGTTGCTGTGTTGGCGTTGCTGTTGCCGGCGGCGCCAATTGTCAAACTGTTTAAATTGACGCTGTTTTTCAGCTGATCAAACAATGACAAAGCCGCGCGGGAGCTATACATGGCCTTTCCCGTTGTTGCCACCACTTTTGCGGTGGGTGGCGGTGGCAGAAGAGCCGATGCCTCAGCCGCCAATTCTTCAGTCTTGAACGCCGTAGTATCCTTTGGCTGAGTGGCAGACATTTTCCCTGGCTTTGTTCGGCAACTATTTCACTTGTTTCACTTTGGCCGTTGGTTCTAACGAAGCTCCTAATTGCCCCAGCCGGCGGCTGACACTATTCCTCGGGCCGGAGCCAGGCGCTTTAAGTGCTTGCCGCACATCCTAAGTTTTGCTCTATTGTTAGTCAATGGAAAGCCAATTTTAATTGCTCTAACCGGAAAGCTTTTGGCCAGCAGTTTAAGACCGCACTGGTACACTGGCACTGCCTTTATGGTTGCACAAATTGAAGTATTTAATTCACCATGAACTTGCACTTTTCCGGATGTCGGCGGTCGCCTCTCGGATTACGAGGGACAAAGGAGGATATTTAGAGAATATTTTCAACTGAAATTCATTTAATTCATTGGCATTTTTGGCTGCACATCACTCCGGCACTTATGACACACATTCTTCGATTCGATTCGATTCGAATTCGATCGATATTTCACTTGATCAGCATTTAATTAAAGAACGTTGCGGGATTGATTTTGGTTGCGGCTTGGCTTTTGGTTTTCGCTTTTTGATTTTGGGCTCGTTATCAAGTGTTTTACTGGGCTTTATGGCTTTGTGAATGGCCGAGGGCTGATTGTTGTTCGGTTCTCGTTTGTTTCCGGTGCACACCCGAAACTCATTCTGCAAGACTGGCAAAAAGCGCACCAGGCGAGATTCGAGCATTTAGGTAAACGTCATTAAGACCGAAATCAAAACTGGTTCTAGCATTCGCGTTCAGCCTTTGTTTTCTGGCAGCAGCAGCAGCAGCAGGCAAATCTAATCAACTGCACATGCATTCCACCGTGCCACTCGCACCCTTGGGCGAGCAATTTGCCTGTTGACGGGGCCGACTTGTCTAGCAAGCAGCTAGCTTCTAGTAATTCATATCGTTTAATTGATTGCACTCACTGGCTGGACAAAGTCAGGGCGCTGCACGGCACTGCTACTGCAAATTACGAATTCCGAAACCACGCGATTGGCGAACGAAAAAACTGCGATCCCCACGAAAAAAATGCGGGCTGCTCTCGCTCTGCCTTCCGACTGACTGGCGAGTGGGGCCGAGCGCCACTGCCAAAGTGGGGAGCCGAGCGCCAGCCGAGGAGCTTAACCAACTAGAACCGGGCAAAATCAAGATACGAAGCTCACGCGAGCCCAGAACGAAGGCAACGAACTGCGGTTCGTGAGCTTCGCAGCGTCCGAGGAGGGACGCTCCTCCCCAAGGGAGGGGAGGCGATGTTCACTTTTGATTTCTGTGCAGCGGCAGCAGGTTTTCTCGGCAGAGAGCGAGCGGGAGGCAGGGGGGTACCTGGGAAAGCTTGTTGCGCCACAACGTGTATTCGTGTGCGAGTGTGCGAGTGTGTTTGAACTTCTGGGAAGGTTCGGGTATGGGCTCGGCCTTTCAGCGGTCCAGCGTTTGGTAGTTTTGTTAGTTGCTGCCGAGGTGTCCGCGGGTGTTCGGTTCGAGTAGGTGGCAAGTTTACCCGCACACACGCAGACCCTGCTGCAGCTACCTGTTGATATGTGTGGGAACTAATCAGAATACGAGAGGTTCCTGCGCGTAACCGGTTTGCCTCAGAGCCCGGGCTTCGACAGCGAAATGCAGATATGGGGACACATTGGCCCGCAAACTAAGCTGATTTGCTTTTTCAAAAAGTAAACAGAGACACGCAAAGACAAAGCCAAACAATAACAAAGTAGTGACAAGAAAACACAATCTGTTATCAGAGAAAAAAGAGAGTCGGCAGTGGGTGATCGGCTCACTCGCGCACTCAGATATGTACATACGTAGTCACTCATTCGAAATCACGTCATGAAAACAAAAACAAATCAGCCAGCTGACAGTGGGAGTTGGAAGCGAGAAATCAAAGCCAGCACGTGCTTTTATTACGTTACAGGCAAGTAAGTGTGCGTAAGCGAACTGGAGCTCGTGTGCGTATGTGTGATGCAACTCTGAGAATGCAAAAGTGAGCTAACGAGTGCCAGTTGTGTGAGTGGGAGATGTAACTCGTTTTGGTTTTAATTCCTATTGGTATTTTTCTGCTTTTAAATTTAAATTTATAAACTTTTAAAACAAATCACACCACTGATTATTTCCTATTCGATTTTATTTGTAAATGACATTTCCCGAGTACGCGAGAGAATGAACTAACTTTGCGATTTGCTTTTGCCAATGCATTTTCCTCAAAGCCAGCTGCATCGAAGAGAGAGAGAGGGAGAAAAAGAGCACAAGACAAACAGAGAGAACAAATGGAAAATAAGCTATTAAAAGAGAGAAAAGTCCCTGTTGCAAACTTTTCTACCAATCTAAACTTTGTGCAAACTCCAAGAGCTCTTCTAAAGTTTATCGAATAGATATACTATCAGAAAAGTATAGTCCGGTTCTTGGTTCTGAGATTTGTATACATATATTGTCGGTTTGTTTTAATTCATAATGTTTGGTGGGATTCCAATGTTTAGATACTGTTCTTAGCAACAATGTTTCCAGCAACTGACTGCTAGCCACATGCAGCAGAAGTCAAGCTGTTGATCGGCTTTTGTTGCTATAAAAATGCTAGTTGTACTATAACTGCCAGCCAACCAGTTATGCCACCCAGCTTTTGTCAGTGAGCAAAATCTTGAATTTCGAAATTTAATTGTAATTTTTTGTCACTCTGAAACGATAAAAAAATGCAAGGAACTTTTCTTAACTTTATTATTAGTATGAATTTATAACAAACCGTCCAAGATATAACTTTATATCATTTAAAAAAAATAATATATTCTTTTGATCAACATTTACAACTCTGCTCATTCGACTGTCCATATGAAACAGCAGATCTTAAAAAATATAAGAGAAAAATTTACCAAAAATATTCCAAATATTCCCACAATTGTGAAATTGCACTAAATTGATCTTTAAAATTGTTTCTAGCCAGTGCCACCATATCCTTACCTTTCTGAAGTATTCTAAATTGAAAATATCATCTTTGCTGGTCTTTCTCTTTAACATTTATCACAAAACTCTTTACAGATTTTTAGTTACATAAAATAATTTTTGTTCTTAACA
Source organism: Drosophila mayri (assembly GCA_008042485.1). Taxonomy (NCBI): domain Eukaryota; kingdom Metazoa; phylum Arthropoda; class Insecta; order Diptera; family Drosophilidae; genus Drosophila; species Drosophila mayri. The sequence goes on along the minus strand of VNJN01000661.1, from coordinate 102,634 downwards.
AAAAATAAAACAAGTTTTATATACTATTTGCAAACTAATTGTTTTATTACCCTTGGTAATTATTTGCTTAACAAGATTAGTTCATTTGCACTTCATATCACTTTAATAAGCTTGTATAAAACGATCTAAAATACTGCTTTAAACATCGTACAAAAGAATAACAATTACGGTCTAAGAACTAGGCTTGAGCACATGTGGATAGACAGACAGCGTAAAATAAATAACTAGTTGGTAGTACCTAGGGCATTTACAGATATGTTAGACTATATACACTATAGAAAGCTTGCGACCTGGCAATGACAAAGCGTTCAAGTTTAGGTTAAGCGCATTTGGTGGGGTTTTGTAAACGTTTATAGGGTTTCCACAGGAATTTACGAATTAAGAGCACGTCCACCGTACAGAGGAACGAATCTCCCTCTTTTTCTTCAGCTCCGAATGGATATTATGTCCAGACGGAGGTGGGAATGAGGCCCTCCTTGCTGGTGCCCGGCGGTGTCAACACCTCCTTGTTGAGGAACTCCAAAGGCAAGTTTACCAAGTATCCCTGAAAGGAAAGAATGCAGGTTAATATTCGATTTAAAATAAAGTTTGATCAAGACTCCTACCTGAATTTCGTTGGCTCTGTTGGCCGCCAGCTCTGGCTCCGTTTTGGCCAGCGGCGGCTCCTCCTGATACTTGCGCAGGCTGGCAAAGGTCTTGACGAAGTCCGTGGGAATGCACTTGAATACCTCGTCGTAGATCTCCGTATTCCGCGTGGATATTCGACGCCAGGTGCCGTGCCAGAACTTGTCGCAGATGGGATCGCTGGTGTCCAGTTCAGACCGGCTAGAACCCTCCTCCAAAAGACCTGGCACCAGAAACAATTAGATACAAAAAGCTAAAAATGGCAACAGGTAATTACCCAGGTGTTCCTTGAAGAGATATTTGCGCAGGCGGCCGGCAAACACTCCGCTGGGATACTTTTTGCCATTCATGCGGCCATCCTCGAACTCCTCGTCCATGATAATGGCCGCAATTTCCGAGTCCCGCTTCCCAATCATCGAGCGGTCGTTGATGTTCGCCGAACCGCATATGACGACGCGATCGTCAGCGATCAGCAGCTTTGAGTGCACATAGATCAGCTCGGTGATGGGCGTGTTGTTCAGGAAGGAGTGGTTGCGCAGGCTGTGGAAAGAGATGTAGTTCTGTGGCTCGGTCACACCTGCTTCTTGGAGCCGTGTCAAAATGGCAGTGCGACCCCTGGAGAAAGGTTACAATGTAAATCAGGAGAAATTACAATGTTCGATTGGTTAAATCTCACCTGGAAATGGATGCATAGTTCCAGTGGGTGATAGCTCGGACGGCAATGCCTGTGCTACCCCCAACATCACCCTCGAAGCCCGGCAGGAGCGGCATTATCACATACACACGGAAAGCCTTTCGTTCCCTTAAAGAAATATAGACATAGGTCAGAGAAGCCTCATCAATATAGCTTTGTGTTCGTTCACTCACTTATGCGCCCGCACGATCCGTTTGAAGAGGGTCTCGCCGATCTGGTTCCGGACATTGTTATGTGACCCCGGCACGCCCATGCCCAGCTGCATGGTGATGAAGAACTGGTTCTCGATGTACACATAGTGCTGCGCCTTGGTGATCGTCTGGATGTAGGCGTCGTGGATGGACTGCTCCACCAGATCGGCTTCGATAAAGCCGCAGCTCCATGCCGAGACGCTGCGCAGCAACTGACATGTGACTCGCTGCTGGCGGCGTTGCTGCAGTTGCTGCAGGTGGGAGTTCAGCCTCACCTGGTGGTAGCTCTTGGGCATCAGGTAGGGGAAGCGCGTGTTGTCTCGGAGCTTTTCCAGCTTCATGGCGTTCCATCGCTGGATGAAGTGGCGAGCGACATCTCTGGCGGACGCACCAACTACGCAGAGGCCCACATCGTGCCAAGGCATTCGCGGCGTGGTGGTGCGGTCGATGATGTCAACGAAGGGCGAGTTTAGATTCATCCAGTCCTTGAGTATGAAGTTGGAGTAGTCCTTGCCGAACCAATACTTGGCCTGGCCGTAGAACTCGCTGAGTATTTGCGTGCTGCTGGCGGCTATCGTTACCTCCTCCTTTTCATGAGGAGCTGACTTTAGGGTCACTTCGTAGTCCGTTACATCGTGGGACTCCACGGTGTACACCTCGTCCGGCTTATCCTCCGCAGCCTCAGTAGCAGTGAGACGATGCATAAAGTCCTTGCCCATGCGGGCGCCCTTCATGGCGTTGTTCTTCAGACGGTCCAGCATGTTCTTGCGCTCCATCTCTGGCGTATTGAGTTTCATACCCTCCAAGGCAATGCTATTCTCCCCAGGCGTATCCCCAGGACTTGGCACCAGCATCGAGGGTATCAGCAAGCGATCACCGGGCTTCAGAGTCCTCAACTCGATGCTAGTGCTGGGCTCATCAGGCGAAGGCGAAGGAGACCGCCCTTTGGTGGTGGATGTCTCGTAGTTGGCATTGCGGGAGGACTTGCGAGATCCAAAGGCAGAGTCCGTGTCATCCTTGCTGAAATAGATGCTGGGAGTGCGACGAGTACTTCCCGAAACTGACGCCGTTGAGATGCTGCCCAGATCTGTGAGACGATGGTGGTGATCATCCCAGCGACCGTAACACAGATCAATGCCTCCCATGAAGGCATAGGTCTGATCGATGACCACAATCTTTTCGTGATGAGCCCAAAGCAGGATGCCACCTCGGGCGTGATCCGGATGACGCATCACCTGAGAGAGAGCCTTTGTTAGGACAGTTCACACAAGCAGGAAAAGGACACTTACCTTGATGTTGTCATGCTTGGCCAGCGTCGACTTGCTGTAGTAACTGTTGATGCCCAGGGCCATCTCCACTTCCTTGTACAGCAACACGAAGACACGAACACCTTGCTCAGCCTTGCGCAGCAGGATCTTGTCCAGGCGCCAGTAGTCGCCGTCTAGAGCGGGTCGCTTCATGTAGATCTCGGGGCTGAGCCACCAGTCGGCAATGTAGATCTCCTCGGTGGCGGCCTCCAGGCCATCGGCCACGGCGGACATATACTGGGCACCGTCCACGTACCACGTGGCCTGAGTATTGGCACGCATCGGGGCATAGGACATGTGCGGGTTCGGCAGCGTAAAGTCCCGCGAGTACGAGTTGGCCGTGTGCTTAAGGTATTGCATCCATTCCTTGCACTTGCGCCGTGTCCAGCACTTGAGTACGATGTGTCGATTGTTGGTCAGCACCTGAAGTCCCTTGCGCATTCCCGTCTGATAGATGCCCGTGGAGACGTCAAAGCCCTGATCGAACAGGATCACCGCCCGGATGCTGCCATCCGTAGGACGGATGTAGCCGAAGCAGGTCTCCTTCACAAAGAACCAGCGACTGCGCCACGTGCCGCATACCACGTCCGAGCAGAAGTAGTTGCAACGGACACAGCAATTCTTTTGGAAGCAGCCAAAGAAGTTGCAGCCCGCCTGGCCGGGTCTTGTCGAACCAGTCCGCTTCAGGATTACGCCCTCCTTCCCCTTGATACCCATGCCGGGCACAAACGACACATTGGACACCTCCACAAAGTTCAGCTGGAAGTTATAATCGGGTTTAGTATGACTTTTATAAGGAAATTGCATTTCTAATGGGCAGAATCAAAGACATTTTAATAGTTAGATGCATAACGCCAATACATTGGAAAGTTGAAAGTTTAAAAATCGAATAATAAAAAAAACGCTTTAACAAGTGAGTATAGACAGCCCCTACAGTACCAGTCATTTCATTAGTAATTCATTAAAACTTCATACAAAAAACATTAACTTTGTTGTTGGTTTCGATAAATTTTCATTTAAATTACTAATAAAATAAACATGGAAATGTCCTTGGCTGTTAATGTCAAATCTATCAATTTTCCAATTTTAGCAATATTTTGGCAGAAGATATGATTATGATTATCTTCTTATTATGAGGCCCCTGCCCAGACCAAGTCTTACCGTTTCGTGGTGGGATCGGTAAAGACTAATGTTGAGCAAATTGTACAGATAGTCCTCCAATTGCTTGATCCTCACAGCCAGATTCTCCACTGTGACTAGGCTCTCTGGGCGGTTGGGAAATCGTGGCAGCTTCCGTTTCTTTTTCTTCTTCCGCTTCTTCTGAATGCGGCGGGGCGTGAGTCCCGCCAGAATGGAACTGTGACTTGGACTGATGATGGCCATGGCATTGCTGCCGGAGCCATTGTTGTTGTTGTGACCAGGACCATCCACCGGAGTGCTGGACTGCTTGACCTTGGTGTGGGCAGGCAGGTCCTTAAGAGTGGACTCATCGGCCAACTGACATGCAGTGGCTTTAAGCGTGGTTCGCTTCTCTTTGTGACTCCGACTGGGAAAGGGAATGTTGAGCGATGTGCGAAAGAAGCTGAGCTGTTGGTGCAGCGAATTAAAGTGCTTATAACGTCGCTTAATGGTCCATTTGAAGGGTCCGTGAGTCAGCTCGATGGTATACCTGGGCAGCAAGAATACGAATTAGTTCAATAACAAGTAACTTGAATCAATTTCACTTACAGATTGGGATTGAGCAGATGTGTGGTGACGCTGCGCTCTGTGTCCACGATCCGGACGTGAATCTCGCGGCCAGGTATGAAGACTTTGCGCTGAAAGGAGTTAAACTTGACACTCGGTCCGTAAATGCTAGTAAAGGGTATCTCGTGGCGCAGCACCACGCTGTTGTTCTCCTCGTCATCGAACTCCTCATCGTCGTCATCCGTCTCCTTGCGTTCCACTAGAACTGGCTTGTCCCCCACATTCGACAGAATGGTGACAGAGTCCGGAAAGGCCAGCGTCTCATCGTATTCAGAGTCGACCAGCGAGAACTGGAACTCTGGCAGGCATCGGCTTTGATGCTCAGCCACGGCGTCATCCGTGCAGTCCCGGAAGACCTCCTCGTCCTCCTCCTTGTTGGAGTCTTCTGCCGAAGCATCCGCCTCGCGACTGTCCCGACTGCCCTTCTCGATGTCCGAGTCGGTCGTGTAGGGCGGCAGGAACGCTCCTCCCCCGCCGCCAGCGGCGCGAACCTCTGCCATGGCCTCAAATTGGGAAAAGTAGTAGGAACTATCTAGATCATCGTAGCCGCGATTGACGTAGCCACTGTAGTGTGTTGGCCGGTATACATCGTCTGTGGGGTATTCAGCTGAAAGAAGATGAAATAATTAATGCTGGATTTCATTTGGAAGAAGTACAAACACAATGAAAATAGCTTGTTAAGGAAACAAAGCTTCCAAAATTGTATTTAGTGGTTTCGATTCTCTATCAGCTTAAAGTCAGCATTTTCTAAGTGAAGTCTATTTTAAGTGTAGTTCCCCCCAGAGTGCAAATAGCTAAAAATCCTTATCAATATTTGCTTCCCTTCTCAAAGTACTTTGGCCGCCGACAATTATGGCTTTTCAATTAGCTGAAATTACGTTTGGTGTTCCATCTAGAGTGCTGCTGGCCAGTTATCGCCGTGCATCTGACTCAACCCGGCGATATGATAGCTGAAGTGCAGGCGAAACTTCTACATTTTGTGGCCGAAGCTTCGCTTAACCTCTGTAATGTTTAATTAGCGCATGATTTCTCCAGTTTAAAAATACAGAAGCTCCCCCAAGGCCACAGCTAGCGACATGTGCTGTAGTTAAGTTTAGTGCTTATTTCAGAGTACGCCGCTCGCCTGAACTTGACATAGGAACCCTGCCAGTCCGTAAACCTTGAGGCTATTCCGAGCTGTGTACACACGTCGCAGCAATCTGTTCCCTCGGACACATGAACCTATCTCTCTGCGTTATTGTATTCTTTTGCATAGCCAGGAGACTGGGGAAAGTCATAAGCATAGTCACTGATTAAGATCACCAGCAAATGTGTATATTTTTTAGGTAGTTCCCTAAACTCTATTTAGATAGCGCTCACCCATATAAAGCTAGGAGCAACTGATAGATTAGGCGATACCGCACAGTAGGTACAACCATATATCATCCATGGATAAGAGGTCTTATCGTGGTGGTGGCTTGGTGGCTTATTGATCGATTTTGAAAACTGCACAAAGAAATGTGCGTGCTGTTGTTGTTATCGACGGTGCCCATAAAATACAAAAATCAGTATTTAGTCAAGTACTTTGATTAGCTGCCAATAATAACAGGTGGACACCTGTTATATCCAAGTCTGGTGAATTCAGAGCTTCCTATCGCTAGGCAAATATTTATGGCAATGCATGATTTGCCTTATCACAGTTGATGGCTAAAATTAGCAGAGACGCCGAGTGCAAGAGATTTGATCTATGACATTGGGGGATTACCACCAGGCACTATCTACATAAGTGGGATCCACCAAAGCGCTTACTGAGATACTGCCAAAAGTCTGGTCTAGACCTTCCATTCGCTCAGCCATATGTCGTTGGAAGTGTTCCGTTCGAGGTGGCGCACATAAAGCGGGTGTGGGCACGTACCTTATCAAAGAACTCGCTCGGTTATCAGCTCGACATTTCCAAACAAAAGAACTCTTGAGCCGAATGCCAGAAATGGGGTTCGCCGCAAGCCTTGGCATTCTTAGATGGGCGATAAAACGCGGTATTTATTGATATACATATATAGGTAGCTTTGAAATGATGAAAGGTATATATTTCCATCAAATTGTGGATATAAATGAAATTATGTTTGCTATAAACAATTTGCCGAACCAATTCTGATGCCATCGACCTCAATACTGGGACTTTAAATAGGGTCTAATAAACGATTCCAAAAAGTTAGCACATTCTCACTTTCAGCTCGTAATATTTACCAATTTCATTAACACATTCGCCTAGAGTTGAGTAAGTCAACTGAAATAGCTTTCAAATTTGCTGATAAACACTTGACACTTTTTTGTCGCCATTAAGATAAGTTGAATAAGTATAAAATAATTTTGCGGTAAGTGTATCCCCAGATAAAGGGAAGCAAATATCAATATAGGTTTAGTTTGGATTTTAGGGATTATACAGAATTGTATAAACGTAAAAACATAAATAAAAATATATATTTAAACCCTGCATTACAAGTGATCATTATGAACTAAAGAAAGGTTCTTTTAAGTAGGACTTTCCTTTTAAATATATAATATGTACTTGCTGTCATCGGGAAGGGCTTACAAAATAAATTTATGGCCTTTCGAAAGTTCGAAGCCCGATATTGACAATATTGCGATGCCTTTGTTTAGCAAAAATCAGTGCTCCTGAACAGGTCTTTCAACCCAACAGGCGGCACTTGTTCCATCTGACCTACACATAATCCCAATGAAATCGAAACTTCCTGTTGCATTATTCCAGTATAAGTGCTGATGCAAAGCAGACACCACATATTCATATACTCAATACTCAATTGTGTGGCTTTTGGCGTGCCAAGCATTTGAAAATCGGTTATGATTCATTTACAAATAACACCGTTAGGAGGAGCCCCATCACGCAACCCAAGGCATTGGCACCATGTACATATAAGCCAACGGAAACGGCCAATGTTGTGTTAATTTATTATTAAGTCGATTGGAACGGTGGTTATCAGTTCTTTGTTGTCTCTTTTTCCGAGTTCTTCCATGGCATACGCCCGTTATTTGGCACTCCCCCACCCAGCAAATTGTCAGTTTGGATACTTTTCACTTTTCTCATTCGAAATAGATTGCCAACCAGTTCAAGATTTTCAACAAACTGGTTCACTGTTATCTGACGATGACGCAGAGCATCAGAAATATACCGCCGCATACGAAGAGCGAAGTGATCTAAGATAATCAGCATCTACTCGCAGCCGGCTTAATGGTATGAGTTCGCGAATGTCTTAAAATGTCTGTGGATCTATTACCGAGTTTATACGAAGCCAAAATCATGCTTATGATTTTTAAAATAAGAGCAAGAACAGCACATTTAATGTTACGAACACCAACACCAATATTCTCAAAGATATAATAAAGAATAGTTCTAGTTCTAGAAAACAATCACTCTCAGGTTTTTCAAGCAAATTTCAAGGCAGCTTGGAGGCAGTTTTTAGAGTGCATAAAAAGTCGTATGGCGTTACGTATCTTATTCATAACATTATTGGCTAGACTTGTTCAAAAGAGCCACAGAAAGTGCTCCCTGGTCTTAAGACTCATTGAAGATGAGTCATAAAATGAGAAATATAATCTTCAAGTCAAACTGAACTTTCGGTTTCTATTGAATACAGTTTACCCGTAAACTCAATTTAATCAATTTGTTATTTTTCGTATTCCTCTCAACATAAACATAATATTTGCTTATCTAACATTACCCATGCTGGCCATCAGCTGTGAGATGCTGCGGCGATGACGTCGCACCTGCAAGTGCTGCAGGCTGGCCGCCACCGCCGCCTCCAGTGGCGGATGCAATTGCAGCGACTCATTGGGATCGTTATGGCCACCACTGCCTTTGTTGCCATGGCCGATGCCATTGCTGTTGCTGTTCCCGGTCCTCGTTTCGGTGGACTTGGCCATCATCGATGAATGTAATTAAGTTGGCTTTATTTTATTTTTGGCTTGCGGTTTTTGGTTTAATTCTCTCTTCTTGTTGTTGGTGTCGCCTACGGGTCATTTTTGCATTTCCATCTGCGGTCGGCATTTGCACGCGGACTCGGATCTGGCGCACTGCGTTGGCTAATTAAACCAAAAATTATAAATAACGCAAATGTGTTGCCAATTGACAGAGTCAGTGACTGATTGATGGACCAGAGAGATCTATCAAGCAGGAGAATCAGAAGCTGAGGTGGAAATTGTTTGTGTCACTTTAGTTATTTATATGATTTTTAAATTGGGTATCCAGGTATCACAGGTAATACAGAAAACACTTTGAACACTTTTAAACAAGAAAATAAAATCGCAACACATTTAGAAATAAAAAGTAAATAATCCAAAATATCATTGCATACTTTTATACACATTTTTGAGGTGCTTTAACAACACAAGTGACTTTAATTAAGTTTATTAAAGCGTAAGAGCACTTCAAATAGCAATTATTGTATATTAATTCTTTCTTTAAAATTATTAAAAATTTGTAGAAAATTAATTTAATTAAAAAGGTGTAATTTTTCAGCTTTTTTGTACCTCTGTTTATATTTTTTTAGCTATAATTTATTTATTAAATTTTATATAGTTTCTTAAACGCTTCATATTAAGTTTTGTGACACAATTTTGTGTCAATTACTTGGCTTTAAATTTTCACCACAACTAATTGTCTTGACTTCTTCTCTCGCCTTTCTGGCCACATCAAAATCCCCCGCATTGGAAAGTAATTAATTAAATTTTTATCATTCGGCATTTCGTTATCTTTGCGCAAACACCGCCAGCCCGAGTTTTGCCACCGCTGGCTGGCCACTTTTGTATTTCATCGCATTTGGCTTTTGGCGCTTCCAGTTCATAAATGTTTTTGCACAATGGCACACTCACTCACACACTCTCACACACACGCACCAATTGCTTGAATATTTTCCGTATTTTCACATTTATTTCACTCTTTGCACTTGGCCCCATCAAAGCGATGACCGAAATTGCCAGTAAAATGGGCCGCTTTTTATGAGCTGGGCACTTGTATCTTTTCGATGCAACATGTGCACTTGTATCTTTTGGATGCAGATACTGCGATACTGCGGATTCGGCACGCTTACATGTGCTAAAGTCGCGATTTGTTTACCTTCTCGGGCCGCCGCCGCCGACTAACGGAAGTAGCACGATCCGAATTAGCGCGGCAGACAGAGACGGCGAGAGGCGAGAAATGCCACGCAAAGGTAAGAACAAGAACTGACACTCACACTTGCAGCACCCCGCCGAAAAGCTTGCCGCTCTCTCTGTCTCACTCACTCTCTCTCTCTTCGTCGCATCCGCGAACCGCGATCCGCGAGATACGTTGCGACAACTTTGCCGTCACCCGGTTAATAATATTAACTAAACTTCGTGCCGTTGGCCGAAAGCTTGCGCCGCTCAAAAGCAGTTAACTTTAACGGTTAAGGTGAGCAAGCTTGTGAAGAGAGAGATAGTGACCGAGCGGAGTTTTCTGGCCAACAGCTGCGAAGTCCAAAACAGCTGGCAAAGCTTTAATGTGTATTTTCCAAGCCATTGGAAATGCGATTCGATCTTCAAGCTGTTTTGTGATCTTACGAGTTTACATATGCAAAAATCAACTCTGGGATCGGTCACAAGGTCATCTGGGCACCGAAAGAAACCAGTTCTCTCCCGTGGAATGTGCCGCAGGCCAGAAGCTTTCGCAAGCTTTCCAAAGGGGGTTCAAAAAACCTTTTGTAAACGGTGGGTTCTTTTGGGTACCTGACACTGAGTCACAGACTCACTACAGGCACTATCTTATCACCACCACCAATCATGTGCCAGGAAGAGGCCAAAATCAGACGCCACAGCTGTAAACGGCGGTCATGTAGTAATTTCTACGACCCCCAAATGCGCAACAAAAGGCCAAATGAAGCGAATTACAATTATGCTCTCGATTAGATTAGTTCACGCCGCATATGTAACTAAATGCCAACAATATAATTGATTAATTAATTAGTATGTGGAGCAAGATACGAATAGATACTGATATACTTTTTAACTGACTCGACAGTGAGATGCCTGGTAATTCAAATCTACAAATATTATCTACTAAACGTAAATATCTTTATCTTTATAACTGGTTAATTTTTTCGGATGGAAAACAAAGGATATTTCTTCTCTAACTATTATAATTATAATTATAAGGAAGTTGCAATAAACCTTATCAGAATTGATTGTAAAATTGGCAACACAAAAGCATTCAATTGAAATTGTGTGCGATATTTTCTTTATAGTAATGAACACAGAGGCATCCGATGCACACAGATTAAGTTTACAGTGAAATTTGGCCTAGTCTTATACCAAATAATTATGGTTTTTCAGTTCAAGATGATGTATATTTTATATTTCTTTATTTTAATTATAGCTTTTATTTTTCAATTAAAAACATCGACTTTAGAATCTTTGACAGATGAACATTTGAGCGGCATAAGCTATGCGTGAATGCTAGAGAAGTTGATATATAACCTATCCATCAATATTCTTAATAAATATTATTTTTTTCCAGAATCTATTCTAATATATTCATTAGAAACATCCATATGTATCTGCCTTACTTGTTCCTTTAATTTCACCCACAAGCAACAGTTTTAGATTACTGTTCATTAATATTTATTATTACAAGATTTGTTTCTACATATGTATAGCCCTTACTCATCACAAACAATACCGATAAGATAATCAATCCATTAACAAATAAAAGCAGATTTTGACATGAAAGAAAACTTGCAAACTTTTGAAATCCGAGTTGTTAAAGCAAACTTGAAGAGCTAAAGGTTAGATAAGATAATGGTGTGCTAACTTCCCGAGTCATTTGTAAACACAGAACATATTGGCAAATTCTTTGTTTGAGATTTTTAAAAGTACAGTTCAATTGATTGCTGGGATGGTAATTTTCTAATTAAAATAACCCCAAAATTAAGTATGAAAAATCATTAAACACAAAATACTCAAATAATGGGAATCTTAGAACCTTGGGATACAAACATTTTTATATCTTTTAAAGCTGAACAATAGGGTGCTACCCTATATATACTTTAGAAAGTAACGATGCGAACCGCCGATTAGATATCGAAGAAATATCTTTTCAATGGGAATTGTACTATGGATAACATTTTCGCCGAGCTGTTTTCTTAGTTGTTTATCCACCATCACCATTGTTTCCTTATCACTTTTATTGCTAGCTATTGAAGTCATTTTTAGGAATTTTTATTTTGGCTGGCACTCATTTCGCCATCAATCTATGCAATCTCCAGACAGAATCTGGGGAGCGACCTTTATAAATAATTAAATTAATGACACTTACCGATGTCGAAAGTCACGGCTCAAACGTTGCTGGCTCCAAATGCTAACGGTACAGATACCTCTTGTGATTCATGCGTCTGCTGGGATAAGTCACACATACACACACAGTCGGCAGTGGGTTAAATTCGAATGTATTTTATAAACATACATACATATGTACATATGTATGTGCACCGATTTAGCACTCCGATAATTGAAGCAATAATGGAATTTCGGTTGAGGCGCCACACGAACAAAAAGTTACATGTGTGTGCGTATAAAAATTAATAAAATTTAAATATATTAAAGTGCTGTTAATCAATCGCACGCACACAACCACACACACCCGATAGTCTCGTGTTATTGCTTTCGAAGGAGACGCGTCGACAAACTTGAAAATTCGGCTGGTTGTTTGTTTGGAGAGCACGAAACTAAGAGTAAACGCACAAAATATCACGAAGCGATCGGCTCAGATTTTCCACTGGAAGCGCAGCGAGAGAGCCGGAGAGAAAGCCGTGGGAAACGGCACGCGCTGTTCGTTCAGCAGTATTTTTTAGTGCGCTTCTACATTTATTTTCTTCACCGAACAATTACTCAAAAATTTAGTAGCTAAGTAATGCAGCTATTCTTGTCGAGTTTTAATTGAAGCTTCCCGGACGCTTCGAGGCTTACACACGATGTGTGGCGTTTTGAGAGCGTGAGCTTTCGGCTGGAAAGTTAGTGATCGAGACAGCGAGAGAACAGCTGATCTCGAAAGTTGGAACACGAGGCTCAGACTTTGACCATTAAATAAAGACGTTGAAATTTGAAATTAAACTATTAAATTCCTCATATAGGGATATTAACCTCTTAAACGAATATTGCAAAAGATCATTATGATGGTTAAATAACAATTAAGACATCCGAAGGTATACAAAAAAAAAGTTTACTGTTTAATTATATTGACTTAGTTACTCTATAAGATTAACTTTTTAAGAACGATCGGGATATTAACCAGTGTTTAAAAAACTGCAGCAAGTTTCATTTCATGTGATTTTGCTTCTGCTTCTGCTTCTGAAAAAATCAGAAGTCGCAGTCGAAGCAAAAGCAGAAAACGATCGCCGACGAAAAGCGAATCAGCAGCAGCAGACGCCGTGTAAAAAATTTTGATTTTGCTTTGCTGCTGCTTTCGCGAAGCAACGCAAGTCGAAGCAGCAGCGACTGCTCGACTTCTGCAAGTCGAAGCAGCAGCGACTGCTCGACTTCGGCAAGTCGCCAGCAGCAGCAGTCGCCGTTTGAAAATTTTTGATTTTTCTTTGCTGCTGCTTTCGATTCTGCAAGACGCTACACAGACGCTAACAGCAAATAAATTATAAATAATTATGAACAAAATAATTATATAAAAATTATATACATATAAATGTTAAATTGATATTTGTCAGGCCTGTGTGCTCCTTTTAAAACTATAAAAACATAATTTAGATAAATCTTTTTTAAAGCTATACATAAGTAGCTTACAATTCCGTTATAAAAGAAAATAATATTGTTTCCTTAGAAAGGTTAAAAAAAAAATCGAAATATTATTGTTGTTGGCCTTGATTTAAAAAATAGATTATCCCTTTATATATTACTTGCTTCATTTCACTAAAAAATCTAAACACTGAAAGAAGAAGGAAAAATTGTTAGCTAGTTTATAACTTAAAACTCTTTGAATTATTACTTACCTAATGTTCGTCACACTACATATTTGACACAACTAATCCATTGTATTGTTGGTACTTGAATAACCCTTTCAACATAGACTATTTCTAAAACAATTGAAAGCTGAAAATACAGGCTTAATCGTACCCAATAAGAAAAACATTATTTAAATTGTTAAATATTATTTTACGTTTATTTTCTATGTTTTAACTTCTTTCGTCTACATTTATTTTCTCAGAAAAAAATAAAATAATCCTTAATAATGTTTCAAAAACATTGCAAAGATAAAACGCATGAGTTCCGCGTACCTCTCGGAAGGTGGGAAAAGGCTATGGGAAAGATCGACTTTGCTATTGTTCAAGGGTTGAAGTTAGTAGTACGGTCTTGCTTAGATATAAGCACTGCGCCTCGGCTTTAAACTAATTTAGTTCTCCCTTATTATACTCTCTAATAATGTATTGTATTTTCTCGCTTTGCCACTGAGCTAACTTAATTTTGTTCTCGTATTTCATTTCCCTTTCGCTTTGCCAAAATTTTAATAAAAAATAGTTGCATTTCATGGCTCATTTCACGTTTCCTAAATATTTTATAGCACACTATATATAATTCATATATTTAAAGCTACAGCTTGAAGTATATGTGTGTGTGTTTGTGTGTATGTAGGTGTGTGTGTATACATGTGCATGCATTGCTTATATGGGATGTTAAACTAGGATTACAACTAAACTGCCAACAGGATCAAATCAAGTGTTCACCATAAAGCGCTTTAGCAAAAACGGTTAGCATAACCTACAGCTATAAAGTCTACATGTAGTACTCCTAATCATTGTATATATAAATCTGAATATTCATATATATATGTATGTGTATATAGTATGTCACATTATATAAAAATATATAAATACGCACATTATACCATAGAAAATCATAAGCGTCTGTCGTTTACGGTTACATTTCATATTTTTCCTTTCGAAAACCTGTTGCGGCTCGCCTTAAGCTTTTTCGATTTTTTCAATTGTTTGCTTCGTTTTGACACATTTCTTCGGCCATCGCCGACCCTCTTCTAGGCATCCGACAAATCACAGTAAGCCGCGCTGCCGCCTCCCGCACCACCACCATTGGAGGACTTCTGCTCGTCGTCCATTAGAGCGTCGTCCATGAGGGCATCGCCTGCTGCCTCGTGGTGATTCACCTGCGGCGACGAGGAGCTCTCCCCACAGTTGGTGGCGTACACATGCCGTCGACTTCCTCCAGGCAGCTGATTCGAGTCATCCGTGTCCGCGTCGCGTATGGAGTTAAATGCATTGCAGGCGTTGGCGTTCGGCGAGCAGGTGTCGTCGTTGGGCGGATAGACGTGCCGGTGATAGCTCCCGCCTCCGCTGCCCCCGCCACCGATGCTGCCATCGCCGTCCAGCTCGGCGTCTCGAACGCTCCCGAAGACCGGCGTGTGTGAGCTGCTCTTGCGCAGTGAGGCAGGCGGTGACCACACGGTCTGGTACAGCGGCGATGCGAACACGTACATGTGGTTGAGATACTCCATGTCGTAGCTGGGCTGGTATGAGTCCGTCTCCAGCGGATTGTACGTGGGCTGGTACATCGGTGTCTGCCGGCAGCTGGCCGAGCCAGAGGCGCTGCCCGCATAGTGTGGAGTGTCGTAGTTCTGGGACCGACTGGAGCTGCTCAGATGCAGCAGCTGAGCGTGGCCGCCATGGCTGCCACCAGCACTGCTACCGCCGCCACCGCCCATCCTGTGGGCAGGCAGGGTGGCGTAGATTCCACGATATGCCTCGTATGGCGTCTGGGGATAGTAGGCATCACTCCAGCGCACATGGTTCGGCGTATAGTCACCCTTTGCATAAAGCTGGATATGTCAAACAAATGGAATAGGTTAGTCAATAATCAAGGGTTTAAAGCTGCTTGTCACCCACCTGGATGGGCCGACAAAAGCCCTTGTTCATATGCCGCGGCACGCCAAGAGTGTAGCTGTGGCTAAATCCCACTTCCGAGCTCAGCAAGTACTCGTGGAATTTGTTGGGAAAGAACTCGATCTGCTTGTAATTGTTGTAGATCTCCGACTGCAATGGTAAAGGGAAAGAGTTGAAATTATTTAATTATTTATTTAAAGAAATTCAAAATATTTTAATAGTCAATGATAAATGGACGGTAGATCGATCACTCACCGTCAGGTTCTTTTTCTTCTTGTAGCTGGCCCAGTTCTGGGCCTCTAGTATCAGCTTTCCCCCGGGACGCAGCTGGTTGAACATTCGCTTAAAGGCCATCTTCAGACCGGCATCGCCAAAGTTGAGATGTATCCACTTGGTCACCGAGAGACACAGTATGAGATCGTATTGCTGTTGATCGTTGCTCATCAAGGACTCGTCCTTGAGCACATAGTTGGTGTGTCTGAAGAAGACGTTCGCCGGGAACTGGTTCTTGTTGCTGGATACGTTGGGCGACTTTCCCGACGGCGGCACATGAGGAATGCCACCGTATGTTAGTGGAAATGAGATGGGAAAGAATTCGTGAGGCTTCACAAGCAGGGCGTCCAACTTTTGCTGATGCTGCAGCTCCTCTAGCTCATGATGATGATGATGATGATGATGGTGGTGGTGATGGTGGTGGTGATTATGATTATGACGATTCGGATTATGTCCAAGTGACTGGCCCCGCTTCTTGCCACGTCGCGTTTTCTTGTGTGCTGATCCCGAAGCCCCTTCCTTCGCAGGTTCTGTTTTTGGCTCCACTTTCATGTCCGACACTCCATCTACTTTCACTTCCGGCATCTTTTCCTCCTTGGGAATACGAACAAAGATCGACAAATTCCTTCTTGCCCGAGCCACCAGCTCTCGATCGATATCAATACCGACAATCGTTTTGGGCGCCAGATGCCGGGCCACTGTGATGGTCATGTGTCCCACATTGCATCCAATGTCCAGGATGTCCTTGTTTTGGAACAACTCCACATGGCGCTGGAACACCTGCAGCCGCACATCCCGAAACTCGTTCAACTGCCGAAAGTCCACGTAGCGATCAAAGTTACCGTACCGGTACTTCTGCCCATCTGCCCTGAACTTTGGCAGCACCTTGAGTGGCGGAATTATGGCCGGTTGCAGCATCAGGCGGCTATTATTGGACTCCGGTGTTTGAACCTGACCCAGTGTCGCCGAGCCTTCGGCCATGCTGATATCCGTTCCGGCTAGGGAATCCTGCTCACCAGCCGTGTGCGATGTGGCCGCCGATGTGGTGCTTAGCGGACTGCCAAGTCCATGCTCTGGCAAGTCTGGCGTGTCATCTCGGGGTATCTCCACTGCAAGCAAGAGGACGTTAGTTGAATTTCTAATCTGTCTTAGCTGAAAACTCACCTTCTATGAGGGGCAACTGCTTCGGTGGCACTTCCTCAACGGGACTGAGCAACTCCGATTCGCTGAAGGACGTTGAGCGTCGCGTGTTGGGCTTTCGAGCTCCGCTCGGTTGGAGGATGCGCGGAGGCCGCTTCCAAGCACCGGGTTGCGGGACCACCGGACTGACGATCTTGTCCATGGCATCATGGCGGTGAAACTTCTATCGGAATGGATGTGAAATGGGTAGAAATTAATTAGTAATTGTTTTTTTTTTTTTTGTATTTTAATGATTCGTTAATACATTTTTTTTTGTTTACAGAATGCAATAAAATATTGTTTAAATTCCTATTAAAGATTTATGTGTTTTAGAACCGAATCAAAGACTTTTTTGTATGTAAATATATAAAATAATAATAAAATATATAAAATAGATCATAATTTCAACGATTCAGAACTTATTGCTGCTTTAATTTTCGAAAAAAGATAATCAAATAGGCGATTAAGCTTCTGACACAGATTTCCGCAATACTTAAAATGTAGTTAAACGATGTTGACCGGTATAAACACAAAAACGGGATTGTCAAAGCACAAGCACCAAAATCGGAAAACAGAAAACGGAAAACTGCCAAAAGCAATCAAAACAAAAACAGCGATTGACTTTCTGCCAAAACAGCAACAACAACGATTACTCAGCCCTCTCCCCCCTCTTCCTGGCATGTTCCATTTCCGCCACGTTCCACATTCCCAACTCACCTTGCTCTTTTGCGAATTGTTGCTCTCGCTGATTTTTCTCTTTCTGCCGCCTCCACCGCTGCCGCTGCCCACGCTTGGTGCGCTGCTGCCGCCAAAGCTCAGCCCCGTGCCGCCGACGCCGTAGCACGTGCTGGACAAATCCAGGCGCAAATCACGGCTGGCCTGCGCCCGTCGCTCTGCCAGCGTCGACGCCACCGCCAGCGTAGCCGATGTCTCTGCCGAGCAGCTGAGCAGCAGCTCAGCCGGCGGCTCTGCAGCAGCGGTGGCAGCAGGAATATCCTCGGTAGCAGCGGCCACATGTTGCTGTTGCTGCGGCGATGACGTTGCCGCGGGTGCCGTCGACGCAGCCTGTTCCACTTGCTCCTCTGTCGCTTCCGCTGCCTCGGTCGATGTTGGCGTGGGCATCTCAGCCGTGACCATTGTCGCAGCCTTCGGAGAGCGCACATGCGCCTGCTGTTGGCCCGATTCCGCCGTTTCGCCCGCCGCCGGGGCAGCGGATTCGCTCAGCAGCAAACTGCCGCTGCTGGCGTTCGCTGGCGCTGCCACTGGCGACGCCGCCAGCGAGGAGCTGGCCGTGGGCAGCGGTGTCTCGTCGGGAAATTCACCTACACCACAGCCCCCGCCCCCTCCGCCGCCGGCCACTGACTCGTCGCTGGCATGAGAGGCATTGGTGGAGTCGATGCGCCTCCGCTTCCGGTTTTTGCGCGTTCGATGGTGGTGCTGCCGATGATGCAGCTGCAGCATGCCGCCTCCCACGCCACCCACTCCGCCCCGCTTCATGGGCGATGTGAGCTGCTTTTCGTACTCCATCGAGTCGACGGGGTCGAGCAGGTGCAGCGGGTCATGGATGTTGGGCGGTATTATGACCTCCACCTTCGGGGGCGTGGTGATGGGCGACTGGCGTGGCGTCGTCGCCGGCGTGTTGTTGCTGGAGGATGCGTTCGAGGTGTTCTCGTTCTGCAGCGAATTGAGGTTCAGGGGATCGGATATGTTGCCGCCAAGCAAGAACTTTGTGGGCGGCACGATCACCTCCTTGCGCAGCCGCTTCTCCGGCAGGAAGAACTTGGAGCGCCCGCAGCAATAGTGCACCGCGTTGGCTGCCGCCGCGCTGCTCGAAATGCTGCTGTTGCCGCTCAATGAGCTGGTGTCCTTGCAGCTCTGCGCCTCCTTGCAGGCCGCGCCGCCGCCAACCGCGCCTGCTGCTCCTCCCACGCCGCCGCTTCCGGTGCCAGAGCCGCCCGTTGCTGCAACTCCGCCGGCAGAGCTGCCATTGCAGCCGGTGACCAGGCAGCAGGCATGATTCGCATTGTTGCCGGCACACAGCACGTGGTGATGGTGGCCCCTGGAAGGAATTGCATATTAGTGGTTAGTTTTGGGAATTTTCATATTGCGGCACAGTGTAAAATCTACTTAAAAGATAACCATAAATCTTTGGAATTTACTTTAAACATCTTTCGTCTGAATGAATTGGTAGGAAACTTACTATCGAAGTTGACAGGACTGTGAGCTAATTCAAAGGAACATGAATTTGGCTAATTCACTTTGAAACAATGCTAGAATTTATAGATAAACGCGACGAATGTTGCTAGGAACATGTTAAGAAATGTGTTTGAAACAATGTTGTAGAAGTACAACAAACTAATAATTTATTTACTTAATTATTTTATAATATTCCATGTTTATTACTCGATTTTTTTAGAACCTCTGAACAACAGGCCCTTTTTTGGGATATCACAAAACTAGAAATTCATTCTAATATTTGTATTATATTGTACAAACAAATTTGGTAAGTTTTATAGGCTCTGAGATCTGTTGATTCAAACAGATGGATAGATGGATATTACTATATCGATCACTGAGATGGCTTCTTCTGCCTGTTACATTAATATTCCCTTTGGGTTAATAACGGGTATTAATAATAATAATTAATCTGTCTTGAAAAATCACCAGACTTCAATGTATAATCCGACTATTCCTACAAAGAATCCGGCACTTGTGTCGCCTTAAGCGAGCTTCAAGATCTTCCCAAATCCTTTTTTAATTCAATGCAAATTGGGGGAAAATAGTGATGACGTAATATAAAAGTTCCTGGACCTCCTAAGCCTTGCTTTTGATTCTGACCACTCACCTGTGGGGCAGCATCTTCTTGTAAAGCTGCATGGCTCCGCCACCTCCGGCTCCACTGGCAGCTGCGTTTTGTGCCAGCCTCGTGTTGTGGTGATGATGGTGTCCGCCACTCCCGCCGCCTCCTGCCCCGCCGTGATGGGCGCCTCCTCCGCCGCCATGGTGGGTAACTCCTGTGTTGCCATGATGGCTGCCACCGCCACCGGCAACCTGATTCTTGTTCTGGATACTTTGGATGTTCTCAAGATCTGCTTTGTGGGCAGCCGCTGCCGACGTCGACGTGGGCAGAAGGGGCGCGGCCGGGGCAGAGGATCCCGCAGATGGCGCCTGAGCGCTACTGGCGCCGACGCAGGCGCTGGCGTTGTGCTTACCGCCGGCCTTGTGCTGCCGCTTGCTCCAGGCCTTGTTCCTGTTCTTGGGGCCCTGCTGCTGCTGCGGAGCTCGGAACTGATGATGCTGGGCCGCCTGCGATTTACCAGGCAGGGGAGTGGGGGACTTTGACTTGGTGGCTTGGGCAGCAGCGCCGGTATCCTGCGGATGGGGACTCTGCTCGAGGCGCAGGGTGGGCGTCATGCTGGATCTGGTAACGCGACAATCTCCGGGACTGTCGCTGAGCCGCTTATCCATAATTTCTTAGTGGCGGCTGGGCATAGTTTAATGTTAGCACACACTTTTGAACTTTAACTAAAGAGTCACAACTTTAAACTCCGCAAAGGAGCAAATATGTTTTTTAGCACTTTTTGGTTCTACTTCTTTTTTTGTATTAAAAAATCATATATATCGTATATACTTTTATGGTTTATATTGCTTTAGTCATTATTATATTGGGTTTAACACAATTTTCTGCGTGGTTTGTCAACCGTTTTCACTTTCACCATTGAATATTTTATTAAGAGATTCCATTTTGTTGGAGAGATGCGTGGATGTGGACTCGGCAACTGCAACTGAAAAGATAAATTAAAAAAAAATTAATTGTGGATTTCTGGTGCGTCTCAATAGGAAAACCCTGCACTTTCCCCTCTGCAGGTCCAATGATTTTTCAACACTTGAACAGCATTTTGCATTCATTATTTGCATAGCCCAAAAACAGGGAGCTAAAGTCGGAAAACCTGCAGTCAAAGCAACCCGAAACCCAGCCAACCAACTAACGACAGAAACGAGCTTTGAAAAATTGAGCTGTACACCCCGGACCACAGTCCTCAGCCCCCGAAATCCCTGCACCACCCTGCATCCTCCTCTTGTGGCCATGTCTAGCCTGGCATTAATATTTACATGGCAAATTGTGGCTGGAACTGAGAGGCTTCTCTGGAGGCTTCTCTCCCCGGCTCCCAGTTCCCCAAACTCGTTCGTTTCGGTGGTTTTGTGGATTGCAACTAACAACCGGAGCAGACACAGGCTCCTCCCTCCGCTCCCGCCCGGCACCAAGTTAACAGAAAAAAAATTCCACCAGTCGAAAACAGATTTCCGAGAGTGAGAGGAGATGGGGAAAAAAGCAAGCACAAGTTGCAGAAGAAACGGAAGAAGTTTCTTTTGCAGTTTCGGGCGTAGTCAGAAGGAAATGAGGACTAAGGACACTTCCATATACATTTCCCTCACATACCTTCAGCTTTTCAACCTAAAACGATAGCAAACCATTTCGCAAATGGAATATATAGAATATTTCTGCATTTTTTATTAAATAACAAGAACTTGTAGCTTAAATTGAACAATCCACATAAGTTTCGTTTATTAAAAATGTTTCTTTCAAAACTCCTTTGTTATCAATAACTCTGTCATCGCTTTAACAAGAGGCTGATAATTAATTTGTGCTCATTGCGGGACCACAAGCTTCCATTAGAGATCCGACTTTCCCTCGGGGCGTCACCGAGCTCTCAACCAAAAGGTTATCAGAAATCAGAACAGGATCCTAGGCCCAGTTCCCTGACGGGGCCCACACAACGGCAATTTTTATTTGCATATTTTTATGCGCGCGAGTGCGAAATGGGAACGCAACGCGCCGCTCGTTGAGAGGAGGGAAGGAAACACAAAGGAAGAAAATTTTAATTAAAATTTAAATATGCGGCCCGTTGTTGCCGTGCCAAAAGGTCACCCAACCCCCACACACCACCCAAGGGGGGGGTGGTGGAGTGTGTAACTGAAACTGGAACACTGTGCGTTGGAGAGGCACGCAGCCAGTGGAAACAATCGCAGGAGCCTCAAAGGTAAAGGTGCCATCAAGTTTCAATTTTTATTATTTTTGTTAAGTGGATTCTCGCCTCTTGTTTCTCGTTTTGGCCAGCGGAAATTGTCAATTTTCGTAATTTTGTAAACATTTTAATGGAGAAAAGTTGTTGCCGCTGTTTTTAGTTGTTTGTAGATGTGATTTGCATGTAAATAAAATTAGTTGATTTGTCCCGACATCTTTGCATTGAGGCAAAATAACTCAAGAAAACTCAATTTGGTCCTCGGGCGTGTCAAACTTTAAGCTGAAGCCAGGCTTATTCGGAATATTAAGTGTGGTTGGGAGTAGCAAAAGCCAGAGAACAGAGGCGATAAGCAATGGGTCTCGATTTCACAGGTGTTTCAAATAGCAAATCGAGTCCTGTGGGAGTCAAACATACATATTTGTCGCTGAACGAAAATGCAAATACACTGAAAGAATATGCAAATTGCAAATTGCGATATATATGGCTCCGATTTAAATTGCATCTTTACATTTTTAATGTATTTTTATGACATAAAAATGTATACATTAAACGTATGATATTTATATAAATAGAACTGTAATAATTGTTAAATCTAATCTATACATTCATAACATTTAAATTAAAAGGAAACGCTTACATAATTTATATACTTTACAGAACCTACCACAACTTTTCTCCGAGTGCAGTAGTACAGGAAACATGAGTAAAAAACAAATAGCACAACATTTGTCCCTTCCAGGACACACAGAGGGGGGCGGGAAGTGGTGGCTTGGCAGCTTGGGCGCTGGAAGTACAAGCTCGCCTTGCATATGTAATGTGCGTCATTATTAAGCACAGCTTAACACCTACTCAGAGGCCAGAGAGAGAGACGACGAGATGGAGGGAAAAGAGAGCAGGTGGAAAATTCGAAGGGAAAGACTAATTTAATGTCATGGCATTAGGGGGATTTTTACGGAATGAGGATAACAACAAGCGCAAGGACGCTTTTCCACCATATGGTAAGCCTTTAAATATGGATGAGTCCAAATGGCAGCAAAGTACACATATTAAGTGCACATTGTGTTGCAGGTAATGATCGGGAAAGAAGTTTATTTAATGTGGTTCTATAAACTGACTTTCCTCTGATAGTTCTTAGACTCTTTACTTATGAAAATAATGATGTAAAACAGTTTTTACAAAAAAAAAAAAAAAAAAAGACTGCCATAAAATGCCTTCAAGCTGCACTACCTCTTTTTTTTTTTTTGAAGTGCTGTTCGATTACTTAGCATTACTCTCCTGATACTTCCCTTCGTTTCACTTCTTCCGGATTCCTTTCAGGAAGTCTTTGAAATGCCCCCGTGTTTCCTTTGCCGGAGACACTCACTCTCGGCACGCCTGTCAACGTGTCACCCCCAAGAACTGCTTATCCACTTCGCCTGCTGGCCCCCTTTTACCCTGCGCCAGCAGACTCTCCATCCGCAGAACATGTCAAAGGGAAGTCTGTCATACAACTCAGGTACATTAGTATGCCGTAAGGGCAGGTGTGTGCTTCTGCCACCCGCTGTTTTTTCAGGCAGCCCCTTTACTGAACCACATCTGCGGCTTGCGACATCTGATATTTTCCATAAATTAATCGTTGCAGGTTTAGGCTTTAAATGTAATTCAATTACGAAAAATTAAGGAAAATAAGGCACTTATAATTTCTTAGATAAGTACAGTAAAGCTATTTAAGAGCTAGTTAAGAAATACTCGATCTTTTTCAACCCTTTTATAGCGAAATACCATCTTGACCAAACTTATAACAACTGTCCGAAGTCATACCATATACATATGTAGTGTTTATCTATGTTGAAGGTTAAAAACTTGACGCTTTCATTATTTATCTTATTACATTAACTTTATAAATAGTATTGTTTAAAACATATATTATAATATGTTTAGGCCTCCTCAAAATATATAATAAGAACATAAAAAACAAATAAAACATGTACTAAAAAAGTTATAGAGTGTGGAAACTGTTGCCAAATTTTCTTTACCGAATACACTTTGTCAGTTTCTGTTGGTTGTTCTCCCTCAAGTTCAGTGGAACATTTTCCGCTTTTCCACTCTATTTCAACTTTGGTTTTGTTCCGCTGATTTCTTGTTTTCTTACTATACAATTTCCTTGGCTTTGGCCAAGTTTTTCAATAGTTTTGTGGAGCAAAGTGAAATTGCAGTCTTTGTCAAATGCAGTTGATGGCAAAATCTCGGAAAGTGGAAATCGAACTGAGGAAAGCAACGAAAACTGGTAAAACGGGAAGATTGCTGCCCAATTGCTGATAATGACCACGGTGACTACTACAAGCTGAACTCAAGGTATATATAGTCAGAGGCCAGATAATTAATTATGCAAAAAGTCAATAAGAAGTTGAGGAAAAAGTAAAACGCGGAACTTGCTTGTCACAGCAATAAGACAACATTAAATACTGTGGAGAGAGAGAGAGAGAAAGAGGAAAACAAAATGGTTAAACAAGGGAAATGTCCAGGCGGGCGAAGGGGGGGGTAGTCACCCAGAAAGCTGCATAATTTTGCACGGCACATTGACTGATTATGACCGCCTCGCCGAAAGCTGATTTAAGCACAAGTCTGCCGGGAAAATGCCAGAGAGAAGCGGTGAATAAAATTACAATGACAAATTAATGAAAATGAGCATTAAAAAGTGGGGGAAAATTAAGAAAAATTAAACAATTTAAAAAAGCCATACCAGCATACTTTTTCAGTTTTTCAAAATATATAGTATGAAACGTTTCGTTTTAGCAACTCGAATAAAAAGGATAATTCAGTACGAAAATATATCTGCCAGCCTATGACACCAGACGCAAAAAGGAGGATCTGTACTATTTTTTATTCTTTTTAGAGTTAAATGACTATATTTTCATTCACAGCATTATTTTATAAATGAGTACAGAACATTAAGCATTAATTTAATATTCAATTTCTCACAGACTTCATACAAAACTCAATGTCGTGCTGTGTAAAATCTTATTTAAATTTGTATTTATATGCACAAGTAGCTTGTATTATTGTAACTAAATTTTAAGGACTTAAAAGGAACCTTCCAAGGAACACAGCTTAGCGAGTGATGCAATTGACTTCCTTGAAAATAATATTTTAAATTAGTTTTCAAAAAACCGGCACCATTACCGAGATTTTGAAGAGAATTGAGTACAGTTAGTCACTCGAATACCTGACAAAACACTAATTGCCACAAGTTCAGGTTGCTTCCCCAAGCCAGTGGCTCTTCAGCACGCAAGGGGAGTTGCCCCACTGTCGTCGTAACTACTTGTTTACAACGAAATGCTCCCTAACCTTCCACGGAACATAGCCCCGCCAAGCTGGAGCTCCCCTCAAGTCAAAGTCAAGAAGTTTCAATGCCACCGCGTTCAGTTTTCGCGTGGCCGTCGGAAAATCGCCGAGAACAACAAGACGCCGACGAAAAGCGGGTCGAGAGGAAAGCAATTCAGGCTAACGTTATAAATATGTATGGAATATAAATATGTATGGCAGTCCATTTCTGTTTTCTTTTATTTATTATTATTTTTTTTTTTTAGTCTGACGTCGGGGACGTAAGCAGAAAAATTATGGTGCATGGCGGAGGAAGAAATTGGATTATATTTTCCAAATGGTTTCTTCATAGTCGCACAGTTTTTATTCATTGTGGTTGTCTGTTGCTTCCGCAAGACTTCTTTTGCTAGCTGTGAATATTGGAGTAGCCCTCCAAAATTTAAATAACCCCTGTTTTCTAAACCCGTGATCCCGTGGTTTAAATTTGCATTTCTGATTTAGCTCATAAATATAAAGAATACCTGGTTTGTATTATTAACATTCAGTAAGGGTACGAATGTTTAGTAAACTTGTGTACTAGTTTAATTGGTAACTAACAAAAACACCTCTTAACGAGGGGAGATTAAAGTATGTTATTAAATATTGTAACTAATAAAATTTTAAATTTTAATTGGGAACGATTTGGTAGATACAAAAAAAAATAGAATAGGAGTTTGCAATCGTAAAATAATAATTAATTTTAATTCTTATGTACAGTTGCTACTAAGTCCTAATTTATATCTTTTATGGTTATAATTTCCAGAATTTTCTCTTTCTGTTGCCATTTTTCGTTAAACCTATTTTAGTTGCACTTCGAGGCCAACTACAAACCAATCATCATGCAGCTCAATGCAGTTCGATGGCAAAGGGATTTTCCTAGCCAACTTTTCAATGTTCGCTGGTTGACTTTGGTATGTGTGTGTGCGTGTGTGCTGGTTATTTTGGTTTTACCATTAGTTTTTGTTTGTTTCACAGACGAAAAACAGTTTTCCCTTTCGTCCCTCCTTTGGTCAGTTGGATGAAGTTGGTATCAGTTGGATTGCAATAGCAAAACTACTTTTGGTTTCCAATTGTTTTTTGGGTTGAGGGAAGGCCTTCAATAGAAATAACTTTGTCGACAGTTATTTGAATTTAATCGAAAAAGTCGGCTTTTTGTTTTATTTTGTCTTAACAAAATTGGAGAAAGGTGGTTGCAGTTAGTATGTACATAGCTTATATAATAAATCAATACCAATAATTCAATAATTCCTACTCAATTTCATTTGGTTTTATTTCTGACTTTATTTTCGAGTATAAGTGGAAGGCTTAAGAATTTATTTATTTATTTGCTCTTTCATACAATTAAGCTGAAGGTAAAATCATAAATTTATTTCCTTCACAAAAGGGGTTTGGTCTAGACTTTTTTTCCTTACTTATTGTTGCACTAAAATTAGTTACAACCTAATAAAAATTTTGAATAAATTAAACTGGAATAGTTTCAAAGTATCCCTATGGGAAACTTGTAAAATTCTGTACAAGAGTATACAAAAACATATAATTTAGCATTATAATATTTCCCGCATTCCTTAAAGCTTAGATCGAAAATATTATTGAAACACAAGCTAAATTTAAATATGTTTCTGCATGCCTTGCTGCCTATTTTTTTTACACAAATAAAATATCTAATGCTGGCGCCAAATGGCAGCGATAAAATCTCTATTCCAAATGCATTCCTATCAGCAAGCCGCACACAAAAAACAAAAAACAAAAAAAAAATGCTACAATTTAAATATGTTCAACAGTATGTTACGAATGTTTATTTCTTCTTCGCCCTGCCCTGAAACAGCAACAAAGCAGCGCAAACATGGCAATTTTTAGAGCAAATACATACATACATATATGCAAGCAATGAAAAAAAAAACCTGCGACAAATAAACAAAACAACGAGTGGAAGCACCAGAGGAGAGGAGGAGTGGGTGTGGGTGTGGGTGGGTGTGAAAAAGCAGAGACATAATAAATACCACGCTCAATTGTGTCAACAACAGCAAGTACCATACAATTGTTGGCGGCAAATGCTCCCCCCATAGTCCACTTTCCCCCCATCTTGCACCACCTCCCCCAATGGAGCTTCTGCCTCGTGCCACACGCCGCCTTTTCTCGGTCGTCGCACAATCAACTGCATTCGTTAAAATGTATAGTGCGCGCCACATGCAAATTGCAGAAAAGTTGCGGCAAGGGCGAAACTGGCATGGATCAATGTTTGGGGTTAAATGGAAATTCCAAATTGAAATCGTTAAAATGCAGGTACCAAATATTAGCGTTAAACTACATGAATGCCGGAGTGGAGCCACGAGATGGCGCACAGAGCCAAAGCTGAAATCAGAGCCGCATGAGCGAATTGTTGTTCATGCTCTATTAAGCGGGGTCCACAAAGGAGACAGAGCCATGCAGCCAGGCAAGGCAGTGGGGCTGGAAAACGGAGCAACAACGCAAAGGCAAAGGCAAAGGCAGGCAGGCAGGCAGCGCGAACCAAAAGATCGAGATTTTCCACTTAACGAGAATCCTAACTGCAGGCAAGGTGAGAGTTCTGTGCGCTCTATGCACCGCTGTCATGCTGGGTCGCCTAAAAGCTTTCCGACTGGGATGAGATGAGAAATGTGCTTGCCGTTTTTCACTTTAATCAAATGGAGATGCACAGCACAGATAGAAAAATCCAGGGCAAGTTTAAAAATAAATACGGAAACACTGAAAAGTTTAATGTAAAATGCAAAAAAAAAATGTAACACTTGATGTTCAATCCGTCACAATTTGCATACGTTTTAATATTTTATGTGTATACTGGGAATTCTAGTTTTTTAAATCGTACAAAACTGCAAAATATTTATAAAAAAAATATATATATACAATATAATATCAGTGCCAGGATAGGTTTCATTGACCTTTGTTCGCCTTGCTGCTTCTACTTAGCTGCTACTTTCTGACACCAAGACACATGATTAGGGTCAATGATTTACTACAGCACCGCCTCTCTGTTATTGTATCGCAAGACTCGGATGGGGAGATGATGAGTGCCACCAGCAAGGCTCTCTTGACACTTTGCACCTCGACAGCAATTTGGCCAATTAACTTTAGTTATCATAAATCTGTTATGAACTCATTGTTCACCCAATTGACGCCACTGCACTATGGTCCAGCGGAACACTTTTCTTGGCCAATATTCGTAACTCCGTTTTTTTTTTTAAACTTTACCAATCGTATTTTGGTATATTTTTTTTAGATAAGTTTATAAAAATTCGGTTACTTTAAGATCATGTATTTATTTTAGCCATATTTTAAAAATTTTATTAAAATTGGATCACGAATTCCTATAGTTTTCATAAAAATCGGAATACTATGCTGTTTTTGGCTGTAATTGTATGAAAAATTGAATATAAAAACTTTATGCGATTTAAAATTTTTGTTTTATATTGTGTATTATCTAATTGACTAAATTCTGGCATTTTTGACTATATGCAAAATGAACAAGTAAAAAATTACCTATAAAACCCAATAGGTATCAAGGTGGGACTTACTTTATATACCTTTTCAAAAAGCGGTTAAAAAAAAAAAAAAAATTACATATTTTGGAAGACACATTTTAAAGTCAAATTATAAAATCAAAACCATAACTGAGGTCATTTAAAATTTAAAAACAACAACTTCAAACATTGTAAAATATATTTCAGCAAAAAAATGGTTCAGTTCGCAATGTTTTTTTCGCGTTTTCGTAATTTTAAAATTGTGATTTTTAGGCCAACTTTTACAAAATGGGTTTTGGCCAACAAAAGTGATCGTCTGTACCATCGTGCACTGGCAGAGAGAGGCAAACAACTCCAACCCCAACTCTATATTCAACCGGAACCAGAATTGCAATTGTCTTAATGTCTGTTTACCCTTTTTAGATTGTTCTGGGCCTTTATCAATGCCTCCCATCGAATGTTTAATTTATTGTTTTATTTTCGTGGTCTTGGTTTTCATAGCTATACAGGGTATTAAACATTTTGCTAGACATTTGCAAACGTACTGGAAAAGTTAACCTACGTTGAAAGTCAAAAAACAAACGAAATGTTAGCTATCTCCATGGACATGTAGATGTAGCCTGTTTTTAAAGGTGTTTACCCATTTTTACATGTTTTTAAATTTGTATTTAAAAAAGTTTTAAATCAAGCACTTTGAATTTCGTACTAAATAACAATTAACTATGGAACTATTTTCAAAATTTGTGTGGAAGGAAAAGAAGTGTAAACTTCTTGAGATACACAGATTGGAATTAATATATCTACATAGTAGGCTGCTCTGAAGGGTTCTCCTTTTCAGCAATAATCTTTGTAACACCACCAAAAAAATAAATTAAAAAATATAATTTCGCACATATGCAACATACATTTTAGAAACATTTTACCCACTTAATCTAATTTAATGTAAACTTCTATACTATATATGTATGTATTTATGACAAATTCCAAGAGTATATAACCAACAATAAATTAAGTAGAATTTTGAGGATGAATACTCACTCCCCCCACTACTATGTAGGTGTTCGTCAGGCTCTACACGTCTTGATTGATGATATCAAGGATACACAATTTAGACGAGCAAGGAAAGCAGACAACTCAAGGCTATGGGATGGACACGCAAAGCAAGGACACATCGTCCTGCCCAATGGGTTTGTGTGTGAATAGCAAACTATCTCCGTCCACTAACTCACCCTCACCGAGGTTTTTCTAACATTACATATCGTTAGAGTTAAAGTAAAGACTAAATCATACAAGAAATAACAATTTGTAATGCCTGAGTTTTTTTTTTTTAATTTAATAGGTAAGAAATAGGTAAGAATTTAAAAGGCTTCCTTTACAATTTATTACATTTAAGCGAATGTAATAATAAGATTGTCTTTCTGTTAAAGAGTTCAGACTTAGAATCCCGAAATATTAAAAAGTCGGGAAATGCGCTTAGCTTTTTTGGGAGAAGGTGCAAACATAATGCTGTGCACAACTCATTTAACACTTTTTCTTTCAGCAGCATCACCATTTTGTGTAGAATGGGATACCGTATAAAGGACTTGGGTTATGATTCATGTGATCAACAATGCTGCGATTAAAGCAAAATGGCAAAGTTGGTACCAGTTGTTAGTTAAACAAAAGGAAAAAATAAAATTAATCCTTGTTATTTTCCTTAAGCTTTCTAAATATATGAATAAACATAATTTCATTCAATATTTAAATAGTTGTGGCTTGTCTTTCTTAGTCTTAGTCTTTCTTAACTCTTTAAACAAAAAATGATCATAGATTTAAATCCGCAACAAAGGAGTATATATGTATTTGTAAATTTTCTTTCCTAAATTTGGTTAAAGTTAAACAGCATAGACCCGGCACATTAAAATTTGTAAATTTCCGAAACCAAACATTTACAACATCATTAACTTGTACTTATTTCTGCTATAGAGCTCCTGTTTTCCGTTCTTATTACAGCTCTTTACTACAACCAGTTTAGATCAGTTCATCCGATCATCAGGCCGCAGCCCAGCCGAAAGGTGTTCTTCGCGTAATTCATCCGTCCGGAGATGGCCAGGGAGAACGGAAGCGGCTGCAGACGCTTCTCAAGGACGCCAGCAATAAGCCAGTTGGAATCGAAGCTTCCACGAAATACGAGGTCCGCCTTGGGCAGATCCACTTGGTAGGCCAGAGTGGCCGTGGACTCCTGCATGCGTACGTTCGTCTCCACCTCGACCCCGATCTGGAGTTGCTCGCTGGCCTTCTTGTAGTAGCTCAAGTGCATGCCTCCCGGCCCCAGGGTGCAGGATCCCACGGAATCCCCAAAGTCATAGCGTCCCACCGCGGACAGCACTGCGACTTGACGACCAGGAACGTTCGGACCGTACTGGTAGGCTAGTTCAGTTCCCAGAGCCAATCGCTTGGTGATCGCCTGCAGGTACTGGGCCACAATCACTCCGGACCCCGTTAGGATGCCCGGGTTGCCCATGGTCAGTGATAGGGTGTAGTCCTTGCCGCGATAGTCACTCGTCAGCTGTGTGGCCACCAGCTTCGAGTCCTGGAACTGGGTGGCAAGTCTGCAGCGCAGCCGCGCCGACAGCTGGTGAATCAAATTCGCACTGAGGTTTCCCATCGGATCGATCTCGCCAATAAGGACCGGAAACGCCTCATTCGCACAATACTGCTTGGTGCCCACGTATGTGGCTCCAAAACGGTAGCCATTCGACGCTCCCGTGTTCATAGTCATGGTGTGCGTCACCTGGAAGTGGTTGCTCAGGCCCTTGTTTAGCATGATCTTGGCGCCATCGAAGGCATTGGCCTGGATATCGCGACAGCGACTATGCAGCTCCTCAACCGTGCCGGGATTCTCCAGCTTCCACTTTATAGCCTCGGCCTTCATCGACTTCACTAAGTGAGACGGCAGGCTCGAGCCAGGGGGTGAGGGTGCTGGCGGCAGGTCCGATAAGTCGAGACCGCCTGATGAAGAAGCCATCACGTTGCCCATGTTTGAGCGTTATTTGAAAATACAAGGTTTTTGAAGCTGGTTCCTTCGAAAGTCTAATCTGTTTAGTACCGTCTGTGCTTGAACTTTTGAAATCAGGATAAGAATGAACGTAAAACTAACTGCCAAATAATATGTCATAGGTTTTAAATTTGACAATTTAGTCAACTCCCAAATGTGGTTAACTTTTTTCTCAAGAAATAACTAAATTTAAACGTCAAATTTCTTATACTTTCAGGGATGTATTTGATATGAAGCCCCAGGACTTTTCCTTCTCTCTCTCTACCTCTGCAGCTCTTCAACACATTCACTATTAATTTTGCTAATTTAGCTAGTCGAACATATTAAGTGCACGCGTTTCTACACCTCAGGGAAAATGTCAAGGGAAGGGGCGAAAGGTTGAGGGCGGGGTAGAGCTTCATTACCGTCACGCAATTCGTATGGGGAGAGTTTCTGCTTCAGCTTGATTTTTAAAGGTTAGTTCCTTAAATGGAAAAGCCTTCCCTTGCCACGTTGCTCCTTTATTGTCGATAATAATGTTCTCTTGAATTTATTGCCTCTTGGAGTTCAGAATTTATGAGAGCGCCAGTGTGGACGAGGTCGAGGGGCATCTATCTATATGTTATAAAACCGGATAATGGCCACTCTCTTATTTTTTGTCAAGTGTTCAAGGACACGCACAAGTCTAAAAAATGTATAAATCACAACGCATTGTGCTGTCACTTAATAACTTTATTATTTTAAAACGCTAATCACTCTACAAGCAACTTCAAAACTTTGTGTCCGCTTACGTCCCACTTTCACCTTAATAAATGTCACATTTCAGTTAATCAACAATAATATTAATTATAAAGTTTTGTGGACGCCCGATATTTCTCCAAGGCGGGCCAACTTTTTGTGCAGTCACAAACCGAAAATTCCATCCCCCAACTTTGGGGGCCTCCGAAGTACATATACACACAGAATCGTTAACATAACTTTCAGCTACTTTAGCAACAGCGAAATCCGCTTAAAGTGACTAAAACTGCAGCCTTAGCTATATATATATATATATAAACACATAAACTCGTGCTACACGCCTATCAAGCCCAAGACATCTCCTTGCTGGCCCACTCATATACCACAGACTTAATACACTTTTGGCCCAGAATCGGGAAAGCAAAAGTCGAGCAACTTTATTTTCTCGCAAAACAGTAAACAAACTTCCACTCCGCCTCTATGTAGGCATATATAAAAAACGCTCATTGACTTGACGATACAACAACACAGCTTTGCTACAAGTTTCAAATAGCAAGGGGGGGGAAAGGGAGGGATTCACCCAGGGAGGGATGGAAAAGTTGCTAAGAAAATATGTCTACACTTGCTGACGACATCCGCCTTCCGCTTGGAGACGCTGCGCATCGTCGCTGCTCGTGGCGTGTCAGGGATGCCAGAAGCGTCCTGGGACCATAACAAAAGCTAATAAACGCACACCGCCACACTTTAAGAATTTCAATGGCAATAGCTATTTGTAAGTGAAAGAATAAATAATAAAATACATCAAATAATTGGACATTATAGATGGAAACAAGAAAGGAAGCTAAGGCTAGATCGACTCGACTGTTGGGTCGGAAATGTCTTCCTAACTGCGTTTCCAACTTCCAACTGAAACTACATATAATACCCTCAAAGGATATAATAATAACCCACACATACATATAAGGGAATTGTGGTTTGCTTATTGCTTTAAACAAAAAAAATTATACGTAAACATTTTTTAGCCCTATTTGGCTTTAATTCATCGACTTTTACGAGATCCTTTAGCGAATTCAAATTACAATTAGAATATGTTAAAATAATCTTTGACTTACCAAATATCAATATTTCCGATCGGATATTTCTGAAAATACATAAAGTAAATTTACATTAAAAACAGTTTTCTTTAGTGTATACCAAATAAATTATTTTTACTTTCGAGTAATGATATTTTCAGTGCATTTCTATTGTGTGCTTGGGTCACACGACACTTTGTGTCTCATTTGACGGTGGTGCATTGATCACAAATGGATCAAATTTAAAAACAAACAACTTCCGCGAAATTTTGTTTCAGGATATTTATATGCCTCTGCACCTTTGCAACTGCTATATTAAAGTAAGCTAATGCAAACCACCCATGTTAATAAATGGTATCATATAAAATTGTTAAATTCATTTTCACTTAAAAAATAATATTATTTCGACAAGGCTTATTTCGACTAATACCGCCAAGGAACGGAAACGAGGTACAGGCGAGGCTCAGAATAGTATTTCATTATCGCATAAATTCCCACAATGCCTTTCAACACTCCACCCACACTTCCCTGATTTTCCGGCCACCCGAAATCAATAACAACTTCGTACCCTGGAATCTCTTCTCGTTGCAGGGCCCACCTTTCGAAAAATATAAATAAACGAAACCCAATAAGTCGCAAGTGTATGAAAAAATTTACATTAATTTCAAAATGCCACAGGCAAAACCAAACAGGTAACAATGCTGAAAGGACCTTGATTGACTGACTACTAGTTACCTCTTTTTTCTTAAATTTATTTTCTTTATTTGTAAAAGAGCGCCAGAATATATTCTAAGATTTAGGATATTTAGCTTTTGACGACCATTTTGAGGTTGAACCTAGGGTTTTAGGGATTTAAATAAAAAGGTAAATAACCATAACATTTTAAGAGAGACCCTAAACTTAATTAGAGATTTGTTTAGTGCTTGACTAACTATTTATATTCACTTGTTATTAGGTGAAGTAATTAAAGTTAAAATATTTGTTAATGCGAAATAGGCAAAATTGCAGTGCCGCAGAGTATTATTTCATTTTTTAACAGTTCTTATTTTAGTTATTATGGAAATTATTATGTTCAATAATTTTCGAACTGCTTTTGTCTATTAAACTATGAAGTATGAATCACCATTTAGGTTTATCATAAAACCCTTCCAATCTAACATTCCATTTCACAACAAGGGTATCATCATGAGCTAGAAAGAGCGATATTTCTCGTCTTCATTTCTGTACTCGAAAAAAATTTGAATGCCTCCAGCATGGCCAGAGATTGGGCTGCCTGAAGTACCGAGATGAGTCTGCCTTCCGTCCCTGTTGTTGGTGTTGTGTCTGTTATACAATATAACGAATAGGCCTGCTGTAAACAATGAATGTGCCTGCTACCCAGCATGAATGTAATGCACGTTGATAGAGAAGGGAAAAGGAGCAAGGACTACGGACTACGGAGACCAAGGGACCGTCTAGCGCGTTGACTGTGCCAATTTCGGAAGAGTCGGCGTCGACGTTCGTTATTTTTCTGGTAGTTGAAGGGCAACAGAATTTTGCACAATTTTCCAACATGTTTTCTTTTTTTTTTTTTTGTATCCGGCAGCCAGTACACAGTTGTTATGGAAAATAAATTGGTTGAGCTTATTTGGTGCACAGGTTGCTCTGATGGGAACGAAATATGACAAGGACATGGAGGACCAGCTATCGTTTAAGATGGAATGGGGTAGAAATGTAAAATTATTCAAGAAATTGAAAGCAAAGTCATAGAATTTAGATAAAAATAGGTAGTTTTAAGGTAACATTTTGCTGGCATGGCATACATTAACGCGTTTGCTTTGGCATATTTCGGCACCCAAGCACACACACTGAGGACTTCAACAAAAAATGAGTTTTTAAAATCGATATTTGGGTGACGGGAAAATGGAAATAACCCCTTTGAGGCCAGATGAGCCCATACAGACAATAACGTCTTCTTCAGCAACTACAAACCAAATAATTCAAATCTGATATGCAAAAATAAAAGGTGAGCTTGATTTTTTGCTTTTCCGTTTGAGACATTTATCCAATTATTTCATTTAAATTTATGTTTTTGAAAATGAACGACCTGAAAGTAAACAATTTTTGCAGATTTATTTTAAGCCATTTAAAAACAGCAAATTATGCCTGGTTCCCAAGAATTTGTGTGGGCGAATTTGATTTAACATGCAGTAGCAGCATATTGCTGCGATAATCTCTAGCTAAGATTATAAAGTGCTTCGGTGCGTTGAATGTGCGCTTAGGCCAAAAAGCAATTAAAGCAATTAATTATTCGTCTCAATTCAAAATATATTACATTCGCTTTCCTTTGCCACTAATTGGAATTTCAGTTAGGAATGCCAGTTAGGCCAAGCACTATTGCAGCAGCAACAAATGGCATTTGTGTGATTTCTTATTTGCTGCATTAAACTTTATTTTCATTATTTTGATCGTTGGAAAAGTTGTTCTTCCACAACCACTCTTCTGCCCTTGTTTTTCGTGCTCCTTTTTTGTAAAGAAGCTTTTTTTCGTTTTCTTTTCTATATATTTTTTGTTGTTTAATTGACTTGAAAACCTGTTTTATTTGTTTGCAGGCAGCAAAAAAAAGGCAGCTCAAGAGGCAAGGCATTAAAAGCAAATATAAATTGTGCGCTCCGCAACTTGGCGTTTGGTTTTTTGGATTGGCTGTCCTGTCCTGTTTTATACCATCGCAAAAGGTTATAAGATTTCATTTGCGTGAAGAAATTGTTAACTGATAAACTATTTAGTAAAAAATTAACGAATTTTAAAAAATGATATCAAAACCATTTTAGAGAAATTATTTCGTTGTACGGATTCACAGTTCCCTTATCCTCAGACATTCAGTTAGTAAACTGTAAAGCAGTGGGCTAATTTAACGGCAGGATTGACAAGCCATTAATTTAGACTGTTAAAATTTTCAGAGGCGTTCAATTGCTTCGACTATCAGCGCTCTGAAAATATCTAATTTCAAGGGTACGAAAGTTTCGATAACGTCTAACTTTCATCATTTCAGCTAGCTCTTTTTCACTAACACATATATGAGATAAAAACACGCTTGCGCTCTGTTTTCCTTATCATAATACGATTATTTTCGGACTGCCCAACGCGTATAGGAATAAAAGCATAAAGGAATATAACTTTTACGCCATAGCATCCACAGTGCGTATGAATGTGTGCCTGTATTTTCTGTCCACTGATAAAATGTGTTCGTATACTCCTGTGTTTAGTGAGCTCAAAGCTAGAAGAGCTTTAAACTCGTTATTGCCATCGTCGGTAAGCAGCTTCTTTCTGACAGCAATCCCTTTCCACTCCCCCCAGCCAGCCATGCATCTTTCCGCCATGCTCCGTTGATGCCGTGTATCCGCTTTTTCGGGGTCTGCCCTAACTTACTTTGTCATACTATTTCGTTTGGCGTTGTAATGCTGATCTTAATTAGAAATCGTTTCTAGCTCATTAAAATCATTTAGGCCTGCAGCCGAAGTTCCAATTGTCGTTAAATCAAGAAAAACATCTTAAATAAAGTCGAATTGGGTTAAGTTATTATTGCACTGTAGGTAAATTTTTGAGTTAATAACAATATTGAAGATGGTGTCCCTACACTCGTTAGCCGTCAGTTAATCCGCTTGATAAATATTGGCATACCAGCATTCTATTATTTTACGTAACATTAACCCTTTTTTAAAAAAACCAGGTTAGACTATATAAAATATTTTTTTTTTAAATCTGCTATTAACGGTTTGATTTTTTTTTAAATGAAACCAGCCGTCTTATAATTGTTCATCGCCACAAAACTCAACATAATTTTTATTCAATTTTTCGTCCCACAATTCCACTCAATTCTCTCTCTTCCGTTCTGCGCTATTCGGCTGTGACACACACAGGCAAATGCGCTTGCCATGTCTAATTTATGCAAATTTAATTGCCGCCAGACATTTTAATGAAATTGAAACAAGCTGAAGCCTCTTGTGGGGGAGGGGTCTCGAAGTGGGCGGTATTTTGTTGCTTAAATGAAGCTTCTCGCCAAATTAAGAACTTATTGCGGTCAGTGCATTAAAGAAAAAATAGTTTGACACAGGTAAAAAATCATTAATTTAGGGGTCTGGGCATAAGCATGACTTGTACCTTTTTCTTTAATCACTAATTATAAACCATTTAAGATATCAAAATCTCAGATGTGGCCAGCCAAATCCTCCATTCCAACTGTTTAATTTCACTGCTTTAATTATTTTCCCGCACCTCTGTCCGCTATTGATAAATATTTCTTGCTGTTATTTATAGGATTTCCTTTTATTTTTGTTGCTTTTCGCTTGCTGCTCACTGCCTTGTTTTTGTTGCCCGTTCATTCGCCGCTCGTTTCATTTCCACTACGTTTTATTTCTCGCACAGTGGGCAGCAAGCTAATGGAATATGAGAGCATGGAAAGACACTTCACTTTGTTCACTTATTGACGACCTCTGTCCACTGTGCGCTCTTTGCGTTCAAATGTCGCCAGAGTCGATTGTTGTTGCTGCCGTTGCCATTGCGAATCAGAAGAAGAGGTGCATTCGCTAAATATCTTTAATTGTTGTTTTTGTGCGCTATTTAAACTCTCTCACAGCCACAGAAACACTCGCCCATGCAAACACACAATACTGCAATTTTGACACTCGCACCGCAGCGAAAAAGGGAAGGGGGAATCATCTCGTTTTTTCAGCAATACTTACTATTTCCAACGATTTTAATTAGCAATTCAAATCTTTTGTTTATTTGTAGGGACTGCGTTACGCACGACTAATTTTATCCGCGCTGCTGTTTTGCCGTCGGTCTTTGTCACTTCCACTTTAAGCAGCTGCTCGTTGGCGTTTTAATTTATGTTCTCTCAGTTGAGTTTTTAGCTATTATAATATTAATGTTCACTGTTTAATTCACTTTATACAACAAAACTGCAGTTTTCTGCCGAGTAACATTTTCGCAATGCCACAGCCACGTTTTTCCCTTTTTCTAGCTACGATTCTTGATTTCAATTCGTTGGCTCCACTCTTAACAAATTACTTTCGTTTGTCCGCGAAATTGCTCAAAAACCGTTCCGAGAGCTGAAAAAAAAATTGTGAAACTTGTTTCTCAGCTGCAGTGTTGCCAGCTTAGCTAGATGCCGCGGCCACAACCGGCCTCACTTTGGCTACTTTCCCACTAGATCAAGCGTTTTTTAGTTTCCAAATATTGCGGGGTTTTCAAAGCGAAAAGACAGCGAAAATAATTTAAGAGAATACAAAGCTATATATTCTCGGTTATAGCTTGTTTTTTCGGAGTTACTTTTATATTTATTCTGTTTCAGCTTAATTTTACACAGAATGTGGCAACACTGCTCAGCTGCTCACTTCTTACATACTGTGCCGTCCGAGGGGGAGGTTTTCTCGCGTTTCGTCGAGGAGGCTTCCTCTCTGTCAATGCTGCCCGACTAGCTAAATTGACAGGAAAATTGGCATTATGTATTTTTCTTGTATTTCGAGGTTGTCCTTGAACAACTTAAGGCCGTATCTGCAATAATAAATACTTTGACAATCTGATTCATTCCCCTTCACCATCAGCAAAATATATGTCTGAATTATCTGTCATTGAAATAAAATGTTATAATTACATATGTGCAAACTGTCTCAAGATTAGATTAGATTAGTATATTATTTCATATTATTATTATTATTTTATATTTATAGAATATCTTGTGACGGTGACTAGGATCCACATATAACTTTCTCGAGTAACTGGCGAATCTATATTTATTAATCC
This sequence comes from Drosophila mayri, assembly GCA_008042485.1. Classification (NCBI taxonomy): domain Eukaryota; kingdom Metazoa; phylum Arthropoda; class Insecta; order Diptera; family Drosophilidae; genus Drosophila; species Drosophila mayri. Next base: position 63,233 of record VNJN01000661.1, on the reverse strand, counting down.
ATGGCACAACCGGCGATTCTTTAGCTATTTTCCCTCTAGATTTAGTTATTTGTAATTTCAGAACTGCTAATCGGATTTTCGCTTGAATTTTTCGGAGAGCTTCGTTTTTTCGCTCATTTTAAACGACTCGCTCTCTTCTCTTTTATTTTTTCATCGTTTAAATCGCTGGAGAGCCAAAACGTTGGCATGGAACGATATGGAACAGCGACGAAACGACGGAATGACGAAACGTCTCGCCTGTCGTTCGGTTCGTCGCTCTCCCCGTGAGATATGAAACGATTGCGTCTGTCAGTCTCACTGACCGACTGACTCACTGTCTCTCCCACTCCTTTCGTTGAGTGTGGTGAACAAACAGAGAGAGAACGTTTCGTGCCTGTATTTGTGATTGTGTGTAAGTATTGCGCCATCGCTGTCTGAATATCGACTTGTATGTACAGATGGATGTACGTATGCATGTACATACTCTGAGCACATTTCGTTTGTTTACAGTTTTTTTTTTCATACCGGTATTCGCAATAGGTAGGGTATTTTCAAATTTATTAGTTCATCCAGTTTATCGAGTTTAAATAAAATATATTAATACTGTCCGTGGGACTTTGATGAAATTAGGCGCACTTTTAAATTAATAAAAACCAGCTCATAAAACTAGCGCATAAAACAAACAAAAGACAACTAACCATTCAAACAATTTTCTAAGTTTTAAAACGGTTTAAGCAAAGAAAATGGGCAAAAACAATACTTTTAGATACCGATTGATATTTAAAAAAAAAGGAAATTCGTTTTAAAGTACGAAATACTCGACAAATGGTTATTCCTTTTATATAGCACGCCAATTTACTCAAAACTAAAATAAATCTTCAACAAAGGGTGTCTGCAATTCGTGTTTCACTGTTTCTTATTTGCTTGTTCTCTGATACGTTATATTTTTGTGTCGCGTTTATGTTTTCCATTGCATTTGATTGTTTTAAATTGAGATTTGTATGCTAAAGCGGCGTTGCAGCAATCCTATTTTAACGCCCTTTTGTCCCTGCACTGTACACAGCACATGGAAATTTATATTAAAATGTGAGTAATTCGCTGGTGGGGTTACGTGCAAAGTTTTCTTGTTTATAAACAAAAATGCCGTTCGTATTTGTCTTTGGCCGTGTGACAGCTAATTGGATTATTTCGGTAACCGGCGATTGCGGAGGTGGAGCGCTGATGGTGGAAAACTTTCTGATTAGCTTTCTTGTTCTGGCCACTTTACGGCAAGCTCTCATAAATTACGTACATACTAACCCAATTAGGGATTGTCTAATTTCGTTATGGAGCGCTTACACGGTAGAGCGTGAAGTTATTTAGATACATTGTAACGACTCCATCGCATCCATTTCTTTATTTACAAAGAAAAAGTAGAAAAGCTATCATGTACCCAATGGCCTTCGTGGGTGCATAAAAAAGGTGAGGAAATAAACTACGAAATAAATTACAAGGTAGATAAAAAATAATACTTTCATTGATTTCTTAATTTTTTTTTTAGAGAATAAGACTTATTGATTTATTTAATTGATTTAGCATACAGTGAGCATACAATACATTCAGCGCTGTCAACTTACACAGCAGCAACGGCAACATAACCGAAAGCTAAAACAACAATATAACCGCAGAACAAGTGGAAAGAAGAGCCAAAAGAGCGAAAAAATTGCAATCGAAACTATAAATAGCGCCATAATGTGATAAGCACTCACATGAAAACGTCGAGCGGTCTGCGATTATTGTCAAACGGTGAGGGGGGAAACGGGGAAAAGAAGCATAACATGGAGAGCGAAAAGAGCGGCTTAAGGTAGCACACAGCCAGTGCACTGGCCACGAAAACTGCTTCAAGTGCCATGAGCCGCACACTACTTCACCATCTTATGCTTGCCTTATATCGCAGTTGCCGCCTTAACTTAGCCAGGCCATCGTACAACGATTTATAGTTGTAAAAAAGTTATTGCCGCTCATACTCTTTAAAAACCAGGGCCTAACCAGGACTTTTGGAAACGTGCTGGGTGTCCACTGAGTGTCTCACTGCATAGTGGGTTCTACATATGTCTGTATCGGCTTAGTAGGTGTTCTTTCTACTCCCAAAACTCTTTCTACTACGTTTGTTTTTGTGGCGCCAACTGGTCCTTACAGATGAGTTAATTAATAATAATAAAATTTTAGGTAAGCTATTGTGTCTAAGTTTTGCTTGCTCGATTGGAACAGAAAATATTATCCAAAACTTTTGTCAATGCTGCCCACTGTGTACTGCATATCCGCATCTTCACTTGCCCCCTGGATAGTTGCGTCTGCATTTTCCGACTGGTTTTGTTCCCGTTTCTTCATCTAATTTATCAAAATTGAAAATGAGTGGAGCAGCTTGGCGTCTGGCTAACGTTTTCACGGCCGGTGCTATTCGATCCCACTGTAGCCGCGCTCCCTCTTCTCATTGGCGCTCTTTCCGAGATCATTCCTGATCTCTCGAATGCGTAGCCCACATACGAAAACATACACACATTTGTATGTACATACATACATATGTATGTAGTTATTGCCTCTGGAAACTACTACTGCTGTACCTGTCACTTTTTTTAAGATAATAAAAACTAACAACTGTTATTTACTTCCTAACAAAGGCGAACGCCAACAGGTTCGTTGACCAGCCCCCGGAGAGCTCAAAAAGCATGCGAAAAATAAATACAGATGCACAAAAATGCAAAGCAATAAAAATAGTAGCATTACAAATTAAAAATAGCTGCCAGAATAATTTCTCCAAAAAAGCATTCTCTTATTCTTCTCTTTCTTATATTACGAAAATATAATATTGTTCATTATTAACTCGAATTTAAAATACATATTTAAATACATTCACAATGGTGACCACAACATTTACATACCTTACAAAATTCCACCTATTTTTTCTGTTTCCGAAATATTTAAATCCTACTTTATACTACCAGAAAATCAACAACAACTTTGACAATAAAAAAATAATGTTCCATTCTAATTCTTTCATTATCGTTTATGTACATTACAGAGCTTATTCTAATTTTACTCCAATCTCCTGAAATTTATCAGAACGTGAAAGAACAACAAAGTTGTATTGTTAAGCCTTCATGATTCTCAAATGCTTGTGCGGAAAAGGGCATACAAACTTCGACTTTCCGAAGTTCCTGTATTGGGTTTGATCACTAACCATACAACATATGGTTGTTGTATGGTTAGTGGTTTGATAAAGTGACCACAAGTGGAACATTAATAATAAAAAGAGTGCTAATTTCGGCTCACCGAAGTTTGTATACCCTTTCAGATCACAAATTAAATTAAAAAATTAAAAATAAAATTCTGAAATAATGTCAAACTTAATAAACATCTGTTGAAAAACAGTAAAGTTATAGTTTTTTAACTTATTTTCCTTATTGAACGACACAAGTGTTGCCTACATAGGGGTGTGCGTATCGAAAATGCTAGACGTGGCTACTGTGCCTCGTCTTATAAAAATGCAAATTTCTACAACTACACATCCACCGATGATTGTGTCAGAGTGAGTAACAAGCTGAGAGAAAGAGAAGGCGGAAAAGTTGAGCCAACCTGGCTTAATTAGCCATTTTGTGGCAAGATTTACAAATTTAAGAACATTTAAAAATCAAAATCACAATATATTTTAAGATAACATTTTCTTCATTGAGGGTAGAATATGGTTATTCATTTTCCCAAAAATATTATAAGCCTAGATATTAAAAAAATATTTGGTTTATAATACCCTTTGGACACTAGTCGCACCACATTAAAAATATTCCCAGTACCATTTATCAACATTTCATCAGCAGTTGACCCTTCGGACACTATTCGCACCACATTAAAAATATACCCAGTACCATTCATCAACATTTCATCAGCAGCCGCAGCAGCAGTGTTGTTGATGATTCATCAATGAATTGCCATACAAACTGTTAATGATTTAACATGGTCATGTCCTAGGCTGCCATCAACAACTTTTCATCAACAATTAATCGATTAAATGTTGATGAAATTTTAATGAAATGTTGATGATTCATAATTCACTATAGTGATGCATATATACAAACACATACATTACATACACACATATACTGCATAATTTTACATTTGTATTCGCAAAGAGTTGTACCACTAACCAAACAACATATTGTATGGTTAGTGGTTGTACCCATGAAAAGCTGTGCAAAAAAAAAAAATGTCAAAACTCTGAACAAAATTCCAAATTGTTTTGCATATAAATTTGTATTTTTAGTTGGCATCCAGAGTCGCCTCATCGATGCCCCACGCTCTATCCACATCGCTCCGCCTCTTTCCCAACCCCCCACAAGGGCAAGCAGTTTTTCATTCAGATTTTCCGCAGCTCTTTGCTTTGCTTTGTTTTCGCCAACTTATGCGCGCATTGTTTTTATTTCGCTTTTTTCACTTTACTGTTTGGAATTTAGTTTTTGTTGTTGACTTCTCGTCATCATGAATTACGCTGGGAAATCTTGTTGATGTAATTCGGAATGAAATGGAAAAGTTAAAGCGAACGAAGGAAACATTTAAGATAAATTATAGGTTAACCTCCTTCCGACCTAACTATCTACACAAAAGGTTTCAAAAATGAAAAAACAACTATTTAAATTTTGATATGAGATCAAATAATTAAAGTAATTCTAAAGTATTCTAGTACTTCTGGCCTAGGAGAAAGTCTAGTTGGGATATCAGATATATTGGCAGAACGCACTTCTTGGCGTGGCCAAACATAAATCTATTTCGCGTCGCTCATCTCTTCGCCGTTGTGTTTAGTTTTACTTGATTTATGACTAGCTGAAATGTTCGCACACAGATACATACATTCAAACGACACACACACACACACACACACTGGAAATCGAACTTTATTGATATCCGCACTGTGGTTATAAAAAAAGGGGGCCGGCTGGTGGGGCGTGGTTGTTGGACGCTGACTGAAATGCTTGTGAGATTATATATGTAAATGTATGTCTGCAAGTGGGTGTGCGAATATGGAAGATATAGAAGATGCTTACAACAACAGCGTATATGCCATGTTTACGCTTGGCACTTGCCAAAAAAAAACAGACAAAATCTGATGACAAAACAATATTAAATGGGAACCTTGTCCGAATTAGTAATTGGCACGTCATTGAGGAAAAGCTAAGGCCCCAAGCCTAAGAAAAGCATAAATAGAGAAGTCAGAGTAAGGATAAAACTCTTTTGAACTTCTTTTTTTGCAGTATCAACGTTTTCATACCAGAAAAACATACTACGGGATTACGTGAATTTGTTAGGAGGTAAAAAATCGCAATAAGTCGTGATAATAAATGTATTGTTTATCGAAATAATCGATCAATCAACCAATATTGATCTAAGGAAACTATCAAGCCGGTTCTCCGGTTTTTCAGAAGCAATTAATTTAATTTTTTATTGAAGTGTATTGGACTAGGATCCAGAAAACCCCTTCGTTTGTGGTTTTCAATTTTAAAATGTTTGAAAATAAAATTAAAATTAAATTCGGATTATAATAACCTATAATTATAATAACCTATAATAACCTAGATTGGTTCAACTCTTAATTTTAATGTTAAAATTTCTTTAATGTTATACGAGTAGCTCATACAATTTACTTTCATTGTATTAATAAGTATCTCTTAGCCGGAACACGAAAATTATAGTTTGGCCCTTGTTGTTTCTAGGCTTTGCAAAGTCAAAGAAATGAGGTCAGTGAGAGGACCAAGCGGAGCAGGAAGCTGTAGCGCTAATGCTTAAAGTTAAATGTCCTTAAAGAGAGAGGAATGAAACCAAAGCCGTTGACATCGTGTCAGAAGAGTGCGCCCCCTTTTTTTTCAGAATGGCAAGTACAAGGGGTCGAGTCAGAGGAAAAGGCTCTGAGGAAGCGGGAACACATTCAGCTAACGAAAAACTGTGTGTGTATGAGAAAGAGTTGCATACGTACCAAAGCTAAGCCAAAAACGAACTGCGCGTGACTTGAACACAAAGCAAAATAGAAGGCTTTGACGACTACATTTTGGTTTTAAAGCTCGACAATGGGATACCCGGTGGTCAATTTAAGCATTTTTCAGTTTAAAGATCTACATATTAAATTCGTTTACAAATAAAATTGGTTACGGAAATTTAAATTGAAAATACATTTACTGCTGTTTCTGTATTCTTTACTTTTGGTATTTCCGAAATGATCTATTGGTTTCTAAATTATATCCAAATTATACATAATTTTTCATATACATTTGTAGTATGTATGAATTTATATGACTTTTGTGTTTGTAAGTTACCCAGCTTTCTCATTAAAATATTATTAATTTATATGCGACAAAATTAAGATATTTTGTACGAATGGAAATATTGAGGCACTAATTTAGGTAGAACACAACTGTCATTTGTACTTAAAAACATGGCTAGATCGAGTACCCTGGTAATGCTTGCAGCTTTACTTTATAAAGTATGTATAAACCATAAAACAGTAAAGACCAAAAAACAAAGAAGAGAAGAGATGAACGAAAATAGACGATGGCAATGTTGTCAATGTGATGTCGCGAAAAAAGAGCGCGCCTTCTTGCGAGGAGACCTCTGTCAGGTGGTAATGGGAGCGGAGAAGTGAGCTCAGGTAAGCTGGCTAACGTTTACAACACGCCAAAAAGCAAAAACAAAGCACTGCTGGCAAAATACTATCGCACAAACAACAACTGGAGCAACAGCAACAAATACAACAGCAAACAAGGCGCATAACGTGATGCCTTCAGCAGCAGCAACAAAAAAAAAAACACAAAGAACTAAGAACAAGCGAACTAAAGCAAACAAAACTGGGATAGTGAAGAGTGACAAAAGGGGGGAGGGAGGGAGTCAAGGAAATCCGAATTGTGTGCACATTGAAAAAATAAAGTTATATATGTATTTGTTATTATATCACCAACAAAGAGTTAATAACAACTTCAACGACTAAGTTGACAGTGTTAAATGTGGTCTTTAAAATGTTGTTTTAAATTTAAAGAATACGCAAACACAGAGGTGAAAAAATTAAGAGAATCATAAACTCCAACGGCTTCATTTAAATATGTTTTTGTTGTCCCTTCAGGTGCAAGTAGGGGGCACATCCATTGGAGGCTGCCTTTCGACCTCTCCCCTCTTGCTCTCCTCTTGTAGGCTTCGCGCCTTGGAAGGCATTTCTTGGGCTTGAAGTACCGTTGCGCTTAATCGCCATGTGCATGTGGGTGCCTTTGATGCGGTGGTTCCGTCCAATTCCGTCTCCCCCATTCACCATGTAGATCTCCCTCTTGCCACCTACTTCAGCTGGCACTGCAAAAGACCCCTCCCTGCCCGCCGACAACAACTGAATTAAACAGTGGGCTTGCAACCAGTCCGTGACTGACATGTCTGGAATCTGAAGATGCTCTAGTCTTTTTAATTAAGCACATTTCTCTTTAAATTATTATTAGTATTGGCAGAATGTAAGTACATTTTATTAATTTTTTTTTGTGGTAAACACTCCCATTGGGCCCACTGTGCTTAAGCATCGCCCTCTGAGCTCAGCTGCTTCTGGCTCCCTCTTTTATCCATTACCCGTTTTCCCCATTTATTTACCATCAACTCTTGCCTTGTAATTATTGTCATTACGTCATAAGCAGGCAGAACCGCGACGAAAGCAACGTCTCTCTTTCCAGTCGTTTCCCTTGCTTGCCAGCCACCCTTCGACCCGCCGAGGGGCTGGGTGGTTTGTTTTGATTCGCCTTGGCTTTTAATTTGGCGCGTTTAAAAGAATTTCCCAGCTGCCCCACTTCCATCGGATTTGATGGAATGGGGAAATAGGAAACAGGCAACACTTTAAATGTTTTTTCGCGCTTATTTTAATGTGCGTTTAATAGGACTCTTAACCAATCTCCGCGATTGACTAATATTGAACACTTGTGTGATCTTTGGGATTACGTGGCTTGTTATCTTCATATTAAAAAAAAAATGGTTGGAAATTACAGTAGAAAATCCAACACAATTAGTGGAATTGATACCCTAACCAAGCCACAAATTGGCTAATATTAATTATTTAAAAAAATACCTATCCGCGCAATTATATTTTAAAGGATGTTTTCAAACGAATCATCAATTCATTTAAAATATTTTTGATTCACAGTGAAAAACAAAAAACAAAACTAACTGTGGTTAGTATACGTTAAGTAATAATTTTATATTTATATGAGAGCTAGAGTATATAAACATATTTTGACAGCTGAATGCCGGTTTCTGTAGCACTGCGGCACGTGTGAATTTAATAAAATTAAACAATTTATTTCTAACTTAAATAGCGTACAGCTGCTGGAAGAAAAAGGGCAACAGATTGGCCTTTATTAGGCCAAAATGGATTAGGATAGTGCACTTTGATCTTCAAACACCTAAACATTTACTTTTTATGTGGCTGTGTAATTTGCTATTTTATTGTTTGTACATGCCATGAATCGCTAATGGGACGCCCATTTCGCAGCGCTTTGACAAGCTACAAATAAACAAAACCGAAAAATAGCGCAAAGAAGGGAAAACTGGCAGCAATTAACATTGACATTTGACGGGCACGCGATAAAAGTTATCGACGACTGCCGGAGCGAGGGGGCGGGGCAGTCCAAACAAATTTGATTGCCAAAATGATGCGTAAAATTGGCAGAAAAAATAAATGGCAATTGAACTTGAAAAAAATGTGGCAACTTTCCATTGAGTCGTAGAAACACAGAGCTTGAAATCACTCTCACTTTTTGTCGATTCCCTAGCTAGCCGTCCCTTTCGCATATTAACTGCTTTGCTCGTGCAACAACAAAAGAAACACCAAAAACAGCTGAGCGTCACAAACACATTTGCACGGGTCAAATTTGTGTTAGTATGTTCACACGCATGTTTGCAGGGGACTTATGGCAAAATACACAGAAGTCGGCGTAACTTACCGCTCATTAAAGTCCGCGCTTTATGTCGTTAGGAGCATCACGTAACATTAACAATGCTTCTAAATTTGATCAAATCAATTTTTATCCACCTTTAATTCACTATTAAAATTGAAGCACTTTTCGCGACTTTTAACATTCGTAGTTTTTTTAACTCTGCAAAAACGATATACCGATAACCGATATATATAATCTGGCGACACTAGGACCGATTAAATGCCGGATTTTTAATGTTTCCACATGCAGCCATACCAATGGGATCAATTCATTGCCAATTTAGCTATTTGCCCGCTAGATCTGGCGTTTTTCAAAAGCAAAATGCGGTATAAATTGAAAACTAGCGGCTAGCGGGAATTTTAGCTATTCTCAACGCAAAACTGACGGGAGTTTTACCTTTTTTAAAAACATTTGGAAACTTCTATTTTTATATTTTAAGATGTCACACATGAATAACTTGCAGCATTTTGGGAAGTCAAATAAATGAATTTGTTTTTTTTCAGACCTACAAAAATGGCATGATTGGCGAAATTTACGAACTACTCAAAGGTACTTAATAAATTAATGATAAATAAGCAAATTAATAAAAACATCGTTTCACCAATCTAGCCTTATATATTAGCTTTCATCCAAATTTTCTGGCGGTTTTCAGCCTTTTGTCTTATGGTACTTTAGCTCTTTTATAACCAGAAGAGTTGGCAAAACTAAGACCAACAAACAGATTTTTAATAGTCAATCTTAACAATTTCCAAATGTGATTATTCTTCTCGATCTGGCAAAGCGGTGTTGGTTTTTCTTCTTCTTCAATTCGAATTTTTAATACCATCTGGCAACACTGGTTGCGAAGACGAAGAAGAGCAAAAAACACGAAAAACTTCAATGTTTATGAGCTAATTCAATTAGCATAGAAAAATGCTATAAGCAGAGAGGAGCAGAACCAGACCACACTGAAGTTTATTTAGCCAGCACAGAGCTCCGTTTGCATCGCACCCCAACCAGTCTCCTGGCCGACGGACGCACTTATGGCTAGCAGGAACATGCGTAACACCACCAAAGTGGAGGCTCTAATCGAGAGCTGTCGCAGCGAGGGCAAGTGGCAGCGGGTCATTGAGTTGACAGACGAACTGAAGACGGGCTCGCCGCACAACGGTGAGTAGTCGGCAAGGGGATAATGGATCAGTGGAGCTTTAAACTGATATATAAAATCTCTTCCTTTCTTGGCATAGAATGCCTGGCCAACTTTCTGGTGGGTGAAGCTCGGTTGGAGAATTATTTGGAGGAGAACGCACTGGTAGCCGCCGACTCAACTTTCGGGCGGGCCAAGTCAGGTTTGGGCGAGGCCAGGCGCTACCTCAACTTGGCCCTGGGCGAGAGCGGCCAGAAGGCAGGCATCGCTCTAGACGCTTATCTGTTGCTGGCCAAGCTGTGCTTCGCCTGCGGTGAGTATGAGCAGAGTCTGGACAACTTTGTCAAGGCGGAACTCAACACGTTGGCCGAAAAGGAGCTCACCCTGTAAGTTATTCAATTTCGAATATATGGCATAGATGGCCTAATACCCAAACAATTGCAAATGTCCTCCCAGGCGGAGCCTTAAAATCCTGGCCGAGTCGTATGCCATCAAGGGGCTGTGTCTAGAGCAGCAGACATCTTCGAAGCCGTCGTCCAAGTTTAAAAAGGCGGAAAAGGACTCAGAAATGGTGCGCGGATTTTCTCATTTCCCTTTTCGCTCATTTTAACTTTACTATAACTCTTTGCTCTTTCTAGATAAGCTGCTTCGAGCGCGCCTCCGATCTGGGCTTGCTATACCTGCAGGAGTACGACATTGTCAGTGGCAACAGCTCCTCCAACAACTCAACGGCCGGTTCCACGCTTAACGTCAACGCCTCTAGTGTGCAGCCGTCTAGCAGCAGTTTCGCCATCAGCAGCACCATCCCGGCGAGTGGTCCTAGCGGCTTGGAAGTGAACCGGCGGATGGGTGCCATCCTCGAGACGGCCTTGCAACGTGCGCCCATTGTCTTGATTAAAACTGAAAAGCTGCAGGAGGCCGTTGAGCGGTATCGTATTATGCTAAACGCCATTGAGACGCGGGCCACACAATCTCTCCGCCTTACGCTCGCTCGCCAGCTCGCAGAGGTTTTGCTAAGGGGCGTGTCCGGTACGATTTATGCCCCGCCTTTTGCCGGGAAATCCGGTGGCGGGACGCTGCGCGGAGGATCCTCGAAGAAGCTGTGGAAGCCTCGAAAGTATGCTGCTCGCCAACAGTTTAATCCGCGTAATCAGCAGGAGGAGGTCATCCTGCTGTTGCTCATAGCCGAGGCTCTAGCTGTCAGGGATACCGTTTTGTCACAGAGTCCGGAATTCAAGCAGGCGCGACAGCACGCCATGGGCAATGTGACGGCCGTCTACGATCTCCTAACCTTGGCTACTGTTCGCTGGGGCCTCGTCCAACTGCTTAACGAGTCCTTCGAGAAGGCGCTCAAGTTCAGCTTTGGAGAGCAGCACGTGTGGCGTCAGTACGGACTAAGCCTGATGGCCGCCGAAAAGCACTCGCACGCTTTGAGAGTCCTGCAGGAGTCCATGAAGCTGACCCCGAGCGACCCGCTGCCCTGCTTGTTGGCCTCTCGTCTCTGCTACGAGAGCCTAGAGACAGTCAAACAGGGCCTAGACTACGCCCACCAGGCCCTAAAGCGGGAAGTAAAAGGTGAGTGGGATTCAAATAATAATTAATCTTAGATCAGAAAATATATTTAAAGATAAACCCTGTTTGTCTAGGTCTTCGGCCATCCCGTAGCCAGCTCTTCGTGGGTATTGGACACCAGCAACTGGCCATTCAGTCGAATTTGAAAAGCGAGCGCGATGCCTGCCACAAGCTAGCCTTGGAGGCCCTTGAGCGGGCTGTGCAGCAGGACGGGAACGATCATCTAGCCGAGTACTATCTCTCGCTGCAGTACGCACTTTTGGGACAGCTGACGGAGGCACTGGCTCACATACGCTTTGCTTTGGCTCTGCGAATGGAGCACGCACCATGCCTACACTTGTTCGCCCTGCTGCTGACCGCGTCCAGGCGTCCGCGAGAGGCTTTGGGTGTGGTGGATGATGCCCTGCACGAGTTCCCCGACAATCTCCAGCTGCTGCACGTCAAGGCCCATTTGCAGCTGCATTTAGAGGATGCGGAAACGGCGCTAGCCACGGTGCAGCACATGTTGGCCGTTTGGCGGGATGTGTACGAGGCGCAGCTGGCGGGCGAGGAGGAAAAGCATTCCGACACCAAGAGTGGCGTTCATCTGGCTCACTCCTCGCAAATGTCCGACAAGGATTCAAGTAAGAATTTTGAACAACCTGTCTCCCTGGCTCCCAGCCACCTGATCCTGACACCCGCATCTCTGACTTATCAAATTCTTTCTGACTCTCTCTCTCTGATAATGTGTTTGTTCTGTGTGTATATACACTCGTCTATCCCAACTTCTGCGGAATGTGTGTGTATTGTACATAACATAAATGATTGTAAGTTTGCCAAGGGAAGAATAACCCTTGGTTTTGATCCATTTTCGATTCAGAATGCATGCCAATCGAACTGGGTTGACTCCGCTTGCCATTCGTTTCTTAATAGTTCTGAACTCTTTGCTAATTGCATTTATATTTTTGGATTTGGATTTAAAAATAAGAATTCATTTTTGACATTGTATATTTGATATTTCACTTTCTGAAACCTTTCAAATTGATTTCAGTTCCATTGCCATTTCTTTGGCCTCCCAGTATACTCTTTTATTTATTTTATACGAGGCTATCACTTAGTAAATGAAGCATGTACTCGATAGAGCTTAAAATATTAAATTATTTTGCGCTTGCTGCATTCTTCATATTTATTTTTGTAGTCTTTCCTGTAATATATTCCCCTTAAGCTGTTTTGCATGGAATAGCTTTAATCCTATTCTTTCTTGTCTTTAAATATATTTTATATCTTTACATTATTTTTTATTTTAATTATAATTCTTATAATAATCCTAATACCAATTCTATTGAAGATTCTGTGTATGCCGCTTCCTTGGCAGCAGTTTCGCGCGTGGAACAAGCTCTAAGCGAGGCGGCCAGCTCACTAAGCTCATTCACTCAACGTCCGGGACCACGTCGACCTTGGATGCTACAAATTGAGGTGGGCATAAAGTTTCCTTAGAGAGTATTTGGTTTTCATATCGCTTTGTTTCAGATTTGGCTTCTTTTGGCTGATGTCTATATGCGTATCGATCAGCCCAATGAGGCACTTAACTGCATACATGAAGCTTCCCAGATATATCCGCTCTCTCATCAGATTATGTTCATGGTAAGTTCTGTAATGTGTAATGTACTAATTTTAAGTTATAAAAATTATTTGCATATATCTTTTTGTAGCGAGGCCAGATACATGTCTACTTGGAGCAATGGGTAGACGCTAAGCAATGCTTTCTTAATGCTGTCGCCGCTAATCCCAATCACATTGAAGCATTGAGGGCTCTTGGCGAGACTCATTTGATCTTGGGGGAGCCCCGTCTGGCTGAGAAAATGTTGAAAGATGCAGCCAAGTTGGATCCAAGTTGTCCCAAAATTTGGTAGGATAAGCCTTCGGTATCTTTTTGATTTATATCCTATAGCTTTTGGAATATTTCAATAGGTTTGCGTTGGGCAAAGTGATGGAGATCCTGGGCGATTTCCATGCATCGGCCGACTGCTTTGCCACATCCTTGCAGCTGGAGCCGTCGTGTCCGGTGCTTCCGTTTACCTCGATACCGTTGGTTTTTGAATAGATGGCTTTTAAGCTGTTCCCCCTTTTGGTACGTTTGCAGCCAGATATTCAACCTCAACTAACCTCACACAGTGAACAGCAATATTACTTACTATACATTAAACTCTCGGCGTATACCATGTTATTGTCGTAACTTTTGTTATTCTTATTCGTTGTGCAGTTGCAGTATTAGAATAAATCGCGGGTATTGTAAATTATTAGCTAGAAATGTTCAAGTTGGATGTATATACATAGAACAAGCAAATAGCAAAAATGTAGATCTTCCCCAATCGTCCCAGAAAGGAAAACAATCTTTTCAAACGTAAAGAATTTTTGTTTAATTTATTGTATTCCTCCCCCAAATGTTAATTATTGGCTAATGATTTAATTGATATATATATAGATATACTGCTAAAAGAATTTATATATACATAAATTATAAAAAATATATACCCCCAACAATGTGTAAATTTAATTATTGTTAATAATATTTCATGCATTCAACTCAACCATGAAAACGTGCTTAAACGTAGCTACTAAACCATGAGACCATGGACTGACTGGGAATGGATTGGTGTCCTTGTTTTGTTTGCGTATTTTGGCTGCTTACCACTTTTCCAAGACCTTTCACTTTCTGTATCTAATTGACGGCGATAATTTCCGCATTCCCCGTGCTTAAGGCCAAAATGCAGACAGAAATACCTTCGGCTAAACCTCTAAAACTGCCAAGGGGTTGATTAGGGCTCGGTCGCGGTGGGTTTGTGGCGTTGCCAAGGACAACAACCGTATGGCCAATCAATGAAAAAATAAACAAGTCAGTCGGAAATATCGCTGCAGGACGCAGGGCATTGGAATTTGGGTTGATTACGCTCAGACATCAAAATAAATCCCGGACAACGATCCAATTTGGATGCCAGTTTAGAGTTTGACCCCGTTGGACTTGGTCCGCCAGCCTTTAATGCGGGCTAAATACTTGCAACAACACCATGACACCCAAGCGAAAGCGCCGCGGACGCAGCGAGTCACGGGCTAGGAGCAAAGTCAATGGGCAGTCCAAAGCTGAGCACCTGCAGCTGCTCGAGGAGCTCGAGTTGGCAGACAGTTGCTGTGAGATCTGCCATTGCGATTGCTACAGCTCCCATAGCAGCAGCTCGGTGAGCGGGCGGGCGGGAATTCAGCGGGAGGAGAGCCTGAAGGAGCTGCTGCAGTTGGACAAGGATATCCAGGTCCTCGAGCAGCTACAGTGCCGGGAGAGTGCCAAGGTGAGGAGGAGCAGCAGCAGTAGTCGCCAGCGCCTAAGAAGTGCTTCCCGGTCGCCCACGGAGGGGAAGTCTGGTCAGAGCAGACGGGGGTCAGCTGACTGCCAGAAAAGGGATTCCACCTCCGGCAGAAGTAGGAGGTCAAAGAGCGCCGGTAGCCACAGAAGCGAATCCAGGGAGAAGGAGCAGCGCCTGAAAGTGGAGTCCAAGCGCCAGGCACGTCAACGGCGCGGTGCTCAAAGGGATTGCACAATGCTCAAGGTAAGTACGAAAACGAAAGTTGGCTCAGAAATATATTAATAAAGAAATTTTTAAACAAATTTGATTTATCTATAAAATAGTTTATGTTATCTAAATGTTTAATTTATTTCTGTTTGTTCATTATCAACACAGCAATTTTTAGATCCTTTAAATGACGCCCCTGCCCTGTCCATCACTGGAAGGGCAAAGTCAAAGTCGCAGGACAACATGGCCCTGGTGCCTTTGGGCTCGGAGCAAGCCAAGAAGAGTTCACTGTGCGCCTCAATGGCTAACTTGTGCCTCGCCCCAACGGTGCGTGCTGCCTTTCAACAGGTGCCGAGCCATGACCAGAAGATACTCAATCGGATGGCGGAAAAGCGTAGCCAGCAGGCCGCTGACAAGGAGACCGCTTGGCTGGCGCAGAAGTACTGGGAGAACGAGCGCCTGGAGCGACAGCTACTGCGTGTGGAGCAACTGGAGGCATACAAGCAGGCGGTGCACGATAAGCAGTTCCAGGACTATCTCCTGACCAAGGCGCGACTCCAGGCCCTGGCAGAGCGCGATCTGACCAAGCTACGGCATCTGCGGGGAGCCCTAGACGCCAAGGACGCAGCGGCTAAGCAGCGACTGGAGGCCAGGAGGCTAGAGCGTGACCTGAACCTCTGTCAGAGGCGTTGTGAGGAGCTGCGTCGCAGTGAGGCGGTAACGGTGCAGCAGGAGGAGCAGCACCTGGACGAGACGCTACGCAAGCGCGACATCTGCATGCGGCTTACTCAGCGGCTGCGGCGGGCCGGTGAGCTGCGTGGTCAGCTGCTGGAGGCGTACCTGAAGAGGCTGCAACACGACAACTACGTGGAGCAGGCCCAGCACGAGGAGCACTGGCGTGAGCGGCAGCAGGAGGAGCGTGTGCGGAGGGATCAGCTCCGTGAGGACATACAGCGCAAGCGACATCAATCGCAACGCTTTGTAGAGTGTCGTCAGCGACGTCACGAAGACCGCTTCCGCACTGCCAAGATATCGGCGAGTCTGCGGGAGTTGGTCCGCCAGTCGGTCACTCCAGAGGGCGGTGGTGTTGGTGGCTCAGTAGGCCATGAGCCGCCTGTTCTTAATTCGTATGCCCAGCAGCAGGTTCAGCTGGGACGACTTCTCTTTGACCGGGACTCTGCGAGGGAGTGACCATTGGGTGGTAAAGTTTTCAAAGAATGTTATGTACATACTAAATTGTTGTTGGTGTAAATAAACTGCCTTGAAATATAGATTTTGGGTGGGTTATATTAAAGTTAAGAATAAGAAATCTTCCTACCTGAAATCTTTCTTAAAACTGTTCAAATAATTTAATCAGACTTTTTAACCTCAACATACAGTTGAAAGATGAGCCACAAATTTGCAAAAACAGAGACAGTACTCGCATCGGGTCATCGATCGGAATCGTTGTTTAAGGAGAGGTGGGTCGAGCCCCACCCTGACACTGAGAATCTTCCAAAGCACGTATGCTGGTTGGAGAAGAAAGAACGAACTCTAGTGGGGCCGGAGACAAAAGCCTTGATTGGGTCAATGTCTGGGGGAGACGCAGGCTCCTCTTCATTCCCCATCGGTCACGTTCCGGATGTGTAAACATTACGAGTGAGTAACGCCCGAGCCGCGGAAATGACAGGAGATATGTAACCTGAAACAAGGTTATCGTTTTGCATGAATCACATCCAACAGACTTATCGCCGACCTAGGCCAGCGGTCACTTCCCCAGTTCAATCTCTCCGGTCTTTATCAAAGTTAATTAGATTAACACTTAACTGATCGTAAGGTTTCAGCAGCTCAAGTGCATAATTGAAGCGAATTCCATGCACCAGCCAAAACTTCAGTGGGCAGCATATACTTTATGTACATAGGTTATAGTAGATAGGGAATATCATGCCCCACACTCCGCCTTTTTAACGCTCAGACAGTCGGGCATTTGTTCTGATTCTAGCCACTGATAATAAGTACTAGTGGGACTTATTTTTGGACCTCAGCTGAGATTAATCTATAGGAAAAAAAAAACACTCGATTTTGAATACTCTGAAAAGGCAGACAACAAAAATAAAATGATTATCCTGTAAACTAATAATAATTAAATCAGCCAGCTTCTTGCGTTGCCTATGAAACCGAATAACTCAGGGAAGTTCTATTTCACAGATAATAAAGTTTATAAATCTAAATTAATAAAATTAATACGTCTGCCTTTTTTTTTTTACTTTCTGTTATAAACTAAAATGAATATAAATCCAAAAAAGCTTTGAAAATAAATAAACAAAATAAACTTAAGATTTTGATCAATATTGTCACAAATTTGCAACTAATTAAGTTTTGATATATGCATTCTTACTTTAGACTTCTTTTTAATCTGAAGCATGAGATCTTTATTACTTTGTTGTAGAATCGTGAAGAGATTAAGGTAATCCATATTTCTATAATATACTGGAAAATTTTACTTGCGCTTTTTTTTACAATCTTGTTATGGATCGACCCTTCGCTGCCCCTTCTCTGCCAATCGTTGCTTTTAATATTAATTATTTGTGTACACATTTGATTATTTTATTTAATAGCTACACACACGCACAGACGAATAAACGCGTGCAGATAGACCCAGACCGCCAGCGATAAGCCCTGAATTGGGTTTTATAAGACCCTGAGATGTGTTGAACTTGTACTGGGGTCCTTTAAAAATATATATTTATAGCCTTGCAGGGTATTATAATTTCAGTCAGAAGGTTTCAGAAGGAAGTAATGGCAACGGGCATTAGATTCTTATTGATTTTTAAAGATTTTTCCTTAAAAAAAAAACAACAAAATTCTAACGAGACATGGGCAGATCAAAGATATCTTTGAATATTCGGAGATTGAAATATAAAAACCATTTAGATGATAAAAAAGTGCATCATCGCCAAGGAAGAGATGCAAACTTTCATGTTCGTCTTTAATTTTATAAAAATTTATTTCATATATGTATGTACATCTTGCTCTAATATTGTTTATAAAATTTATTTAATAATTTCTTCTGATGCTGTGCTGGAGCATATATTGCCAAAGCCCATTTATAGCTTTATTTTTATACCGCATTTTTGCACGATTTCTATTTTAAGTTTGTTTGTTTGATTTTTTCACCTTTGGTTTTGATTATTCGCCTTGCCGCTTTCACCTCGCCGCATTGCTCGAAGCTCCGTTTGGCAATCAAATGCTTGCGGGGATTGTGGCATTGAGACGGGAGATAAGACTGCCGGCCGGTAGAAATGTTTGTCAAGTCCTCGATTGCGCAATAATAAGTCCAGCATTCATGGATGTAGCTACTAGGTAGGGTAGTTGTCTTGTTAAAATTTCATTTGTATAAACAAAAAAAAGAACAAACATACAAGATGAGAATGAAATTGCAAACATTTTCTATAAAGTTTTGTAAAAATGTATAAATTTCATCACAAAATCCAATGTGATGGAAGCTTGTTAACATTCTGTGATTATTTAGCTTTTTGGGTTCTTAAAAAAATTAAACCTAATACTATTTCTACGCTTGTTTCAAATAAATAGCAAGACAATTTTAGATAAGACATTTATTGCAAATGCATTCATACATTTAAAATCTATTTTCTTATAGCTGAGCGACTTACTACTAAGCTCTCCGGAGTGGCAACCGAAGGGCAACGCCAACACTCGGTGCCACCATTTGAGCAGATCTTTTACGAAATATCAGTACTAACCAATCATTTTATTATTATTATTATTAATAATTATTATACTTCCTAAAAATAAATACATTTTTGCACCTGACTCGGGGCTAACGCTTCGTCCATGACTTAATACTTGATGCAGCCTCGCGGACCGGAACCAGGATTTAGCTCTCGATGGCCTCCATCTCCAGCTGGGCCTCAATAATGTCCGCGTGCTGCCGAACCATGTGGTTGTTGAGGTTTCCCACGCTCTGGTAGCACTTGGAGCAGTAATCGCAGACAAATGGCTTCTCGCCTGTGTGCACCAGCAGGTGCGAGTTCAGGTGTCCCCGCGTGAAGAAGGCCTTCGAGCAGCGGTCGCACTTGAAGGGCCGCTCCATGTTCGGGTAATGGGAGCGCATGTGCGTACGGAGGTCGGACTTTGTGGGCCAGCTCTTGGTGCAGCTCGTGCACGCAAAGATGCGCGGCTTGGTCTCCCCGGTGTGGGTACGGAGGTGTGACATCAGCTGTGTGCGGAGCACAAAGCGTCGCTCGCAGTGCTGACAGCCAAAGGGGCGCTCTGTCGAGTGCACAGACTTGACGTGGTAGCGCAGGCTGTGCCGCGAAGCAAAGGTCTTGCGGCACTCCTCGCACTGGTACCGCATCTCGCCCAGCCCGTGCACGGCGGTCATGTGGAGCTTCAACTGGAAGTTGCGCGTGAACTTCTTCTCGCACTCACCGCACGGATGCAGGGATCGCGGCGAGTTGACGGTTCTGTCTGCCTTAGGCTTCTGGGGGTTGACCTTGGGTTTGGTCCGCTTCTTCTTGGCCTTTTGACTTGATTCTTCATCTAGTTCCACGGGGGACTCTGGAAAAGGGGGTTGCTCCAGCTGTGCACCAACGGCTTCGAAAGGCTCGGTCGTGTCCGGCTGGTGGTGCGGAGTGTTTAGGCTGCCTGCATCCATGGTGGATTGCCAAAAGGTTGGCGCCTCATACTGACTGGGCGAGTTGTCTTGGAAATCCAAGTTTTCTGGAAGGGAAAAGTAAGTAAAACCATCCTTGCGAACGTTCCCAAGAAAGTTTAAACATACCGAAATCAACGCTTTCCATGAGCGGTGCCACATAGGCCACCGGCTTGCTGGGCTGCAGGGGTGTGGCCACCGCCGGCCCCTCCAGGCTGCCCACCTCTCGCTCCAGACATTCAAGCACATCGTCTAGGGCCAAGACGTCGCCAACTTCTACTCTCTGCTTCCAGTGCTCGTGACGTGAACGGAGCTCCTGCTCGGACTGCTCGCAGCGCCGCTGAAAGTCACGAGCATCGTGTAGTCGGCGCAGGCATAGTTCACAGATAACATCGGTGAGATTGTCGCCAGGATCCAGGCACAGGCTGGGGGCCAGGGCCTTCAGCTCTGCGGCCAGCTGGCTGGAGGCGTCATGGAGGCTGTGGTAAAGCGGCGGTTGCTCTATCAGGCAGCAGCGGCAGACGAGCGCGTGATGCAGTAGCGAGAACATAATACTTTGAAACTGGAACTGGTAAGGGTACCGAGAGCAAGACCGAAACAAATACCCGGAGACCAGGACCGAAACAGATGCCCGGAGATAAGGATTGGGAGCTATAGTCCTATAGTCCTTATTGTTGTACCGTTACCGCACCGTAGTTTGTATAAACTCAAGTTTGAATAGCCGAAAAAGCACGGAAGATATAACGACTTGGCATTATAGACACTCGATATGGGCTTAGGTAAGGGTCCGTCCCTGATCTAATACTTAGAACGTCTGCTCGGCACACGGGTCTTCGGACGTCTGAGGGTACGGTCCGATGCGCTCCGATTCGATCCGCTCCAATCGACGCCGCTGCTGGCGATGGCTATCAGGAGGGGCGACCAGGGCGCACCGATAGCCCTTGGCTTTGGCTCGAGCGATAAGTCGTCTGGCCAAGGGGAGGGGGCAGCCGGTGATTCCGGCCTCAGCATCAACATCTACGGAGAAGGGCGGGGGCTATGTACTATCGACGGTCAACGTCAACGTTTGCTAATTTGCAGTTGGTGTCTGCTAATTGATTACCCTGGCGGACAGCCGTCGACTGTCCCTGAACCGCGATAAGGCCTTTATCACCGTTATTTGGGGGGTCCGCATCTCGGAGTCCACGTCGACCTCTGCGCCTCTGTTTGTAAGCCACCGCCACGCCCCGAAATAGATCGCTACCTTATCAACACATCGCCGGAATTCGGATTTCCCAGTTCGCTCTCTCCCTGTTGTTGTATTCACCGCCAACTTTCGGCCCTCGAAATAGGCTTAAGGAGTAGGCTAAATCGGGTTCTGTCCAGCGGAAACGGATGTGCCAGCTTTGAAGAACCAGGTGGTGAAAAAACAGCATTTAAATTGCATCATTCTAAAGGGTTTTACGATGCAGTTTACCAACGGGGGAAGCCTCAGCCAAGAGCATTTGTTTTCGACATGATCTCATTATCAGGGCGTTTCTAGGTTCTAAAGTTCGGACGCGGGTATCAATTTTATGAGATCATCAAATTGAATCTGCTGTGGAAAAGTGACGACCTTATTAGGGTGTTCCTGATTAAGATCAAACAATAGGAATAAGGAAAGTTATTGCCTTGTAAAGGTTACTTAAGGTAAAAAATAAGCAACGCAGCTGAGATGATGATTAGTTTAGTTTAGTTTAACTTGCAGTTTCTCTAAAATTTTATATTTAAAATCAACGGAATAGAAGCTTGTTTACTTGAAATTTAAATACATCCTAATATTTTCCCACTTTATATAATCTATTTTAGTATATTTGTATTAAGTCCAAAATAGAAATGGTTACCATATACGAATACATAAGGTGCGATTAGAGAATTAGTTTGTCTACTTCAATATTAGCACTAAAACCAATTCTATTTACTGGCACTATTCAATAATATATTTTTATAGAATATATAATACCAAACTTGCCAATTCATATTAAGTCAACATTCATGATTAATGACGAGCGGATGTCCTAATGCCATGCAAAGCTATAAGTCATTCAAAAAAGAAAGTGAACTCTTTAAACTGATAGATAAGCGGAGGATTATGCGGCGGAAACTGAAAATAACTGATAAGATGCGGTGGAAGCTTCCACTTACGAAACCGGGAATGCCCCGGAAAAGCAGTTCTTTATTGACAGAACTTAAACTTGGAGTGATGGGAGTCCAGATCCTGATCCGGCATTCCAGACAACTTCTCACTAATCTGCAGCTGGGTTTTGATCATCGTGGACAGTGTGATGGCCATCAGCATGTCGCGCATGTTGGCGTTGAACATCAGCCGGAAACTTTCAGAGTCCACCACAGGCACAGAGGTCAAAACATCGTGCAACGCCCGGCCAACCACATTGTCTGGCCTCCTCTTCCTGGCCAGGACATCATTAATATAGCGCAGCACTAGGTCCAGACGCAGCTGGAGATCTCGTGTAGCATCTACCACCTGCACCAACTCCGGAAGGATGGGACCCACCTGCTTGTTGCCAGACTGCAGGGTCTGCTTCTGCATCAGGCGCAGGGCCACCGCCTCGGCACTGCCATTGGACATTTCCAGGGGCAGCATGGAGAACATGAGACCCTTGGTGCCGCCGGGAACGCCCATCTCCACCGCGCAGTACAGGCGCGTCGAGAGCCGCTGTCCCCGCAAGGCGGCATCGACTAGCAAGTGCAGCGGGCGGCCCTCGGGGCACTCTTTGGCATAATAGTCGTGCAGCTGGGTTGCCGATCGCGACACAGCCTTCCCGGTGGAGAACCAGCCGACCACGCGCTCCTGGGGAAAGGTCAGCTGGTTCAGTTCTAACATGTCCGTGGCGTAACTGAGATTCAGGTCAATGCGGCTGCCACTCTCCTTGTAAAGCACGGAAAAGCAGTTGGTGATCTCGGTGCGACCCTGCTTGTTGTTGAAGCGACCCAGCAGAGTGCCTATAACCTGAAGGGAATAGTGAATCCCGGTGAGTCCCTGCCCCCGAAAAAATATTCAATCCAAACGTACCTGGTTGGCATCCTTGGGACGGCGCTCGTAGGCGTCGATAATCTGGAAAAGCACCAATGGCTGCACTAGCACTTTGGTCCGCAAATTAAAGCTGCTCGACATTGTCTTCGGTACAATCACAAATTATTTGAAATATAATGTTTTTGTAGATTAGATTACTTTAGGTTGCTTTGCCGATGGTTTAAATTTTCTATCTTCTTAACATTCCATTAGCCACATTAGCGATGGAAGCCGGAAGTCAAATCTGCAAACTTTCGATAACACGTTTTGGAACAGGAAATGAAACAGAAATGGGGAAATAACAATTTATACTGTCTACGCAGATGGGAACACAGCATTTCCAGCAAATAACAGGTGATCAACCTAAAATGATTATTTTACCACGTGACGGTCGTTTTTTGGCCAATTGCGATTTAGGTAAATTGGTAAAATAGTTTGGCGATTTAAAAAAATTTAAGTGACATTATAACCCAGAGGACTTATTGAAATTTCTTACATTTTGAACAGGTTAAAAAATAAAATAAAAGATTATCGTTTATCACTATCGATAAGCTTTAATGAAATTTTGATTTCCTTTTCTGTTTTATGCGTTTTTTGACGTCCTAGGGAGAATTTTAGGGGGGAAACATTTTAGGGGGTTCTTTTTTTATAAAACCTGTAATATTAAATTGTTTTGAAGAAGAATAAGCTTTTAAAAAATCTCAATGCCCTTTCATTCATACAAATTGAGGTACAGCAACAATTGATAAAGGCACATGCTCAAGACTTATGCGAATTTAATTTAATTAATATAGATTTAAACATTTTTGGGAATAATTTTAATATTTTGTCTGGAACATTTTTTTGTACATTAACAAATTTTTATCTGGCAACACCGTCAATTTGCTTGCAAGATCAATAACACAACATCAACAATAGCATCAACAACAAATGTCGAAGAAAAAATTAAAAACAGTAAGTTGAGGACGACTCGATTCTGAATCTGATCCTGCTCCTGCTCCTGCTCCTGATCACCTCTACCTCCTCCACCACCAATTAATTGCGTCAAATTGCCTTCCTGCATAACAATAAAGAGTACTCTTTACCATTCCTCCTCACCATTCGCCACCGCCACAGGCATGATTTTGCAGAAGTACGTATTTATTTATAATTTACAAATTTAAATAATATACATTTTTTTAATTTTTAGAGAATTAATGAAATTATAGAGAAAAACAATTCTGTAGTGGGAAACAAAGAAAATGTAAGTATCAATTAAATGAAAACCATATTTTAAAATTTTAAATTCGGGAAAGGAAATTAGACAAAAAAAAGTAGAGTATGAAATTTGCTCCTTCCAAGTGTTCAGGGAGAACTGCTGGATCTGGAATCCGCGCAATCCTGCTTTGTTATTATTACTGGATCAGCTGGAGCTGATCGACGACACGTGATCGTTAGACATTAACAAGAAGGGAAGGGCAGAATTTAAACAAAAAATTAAAACCCAAATTCTGGAATAATAATAGTTGCCAAATCTCAAATTTGATGAAAATGGTTTGAAAACCGGCTAAGTTATAGTTTTTATGCCTTGCAGGGTCTTATAATTTCAGGCAGAAGTTTGCAACGCAGTGAAGGAAAGAAAGTATATATATTCTTGATCAGGACCGACAGATAAAAAGATTTTTATATAGGAAAACCCATCTCAATTTCCACCCTAATCATGGACCTTATGTACATATGTATTTAAGTTTTGTTATTTGTTATTTTATGCCTTGCATATGATTTTTTCATATTTCGCATAGCTGCTTTGAGAGCCGCTATATAATTGTTGGAAATAATCAATTAGAACCTATACCATGCCATCTTGTAAAACCTTTTAATTTGCAAACCATTGGCAAATCGTTCTTATAATATTATTTTTTTAAACGTTGTAACGTTTTGGGTAATATTCTTGACACTTTGATTTATTTATAGACCTCGGGTCTACAAAAAATCTTTTATATATAAATTGATATATATGTATACCTACCTTTGTAGTCTTTATAACATGATTATATACATAGGATTTTAACAATTTTAAACCTTTAAAATCTCAACAACCGATGAGTTTTAAAGATCATACAAACCTTTATAACCGGAACACATACGGAGAAGGGTAGTATAATAAATTCGAAATTCTTCTGTTTATACTTTTTTAATTTTTTAATTTGCGTACACAAAAATCACTTTTTAAGTGATGTCCGTGTTGTCAAGCCACAAATTTAATCTATTTTGAGAATCTTTTAATAGGAAAGGAAATTCTTCGTCTAATAATGGTTTGGTGAACTTGAACCTCAATCAGGCTTACAAATTACTTTATACAAGTGTAGTCATAAAAAGCAATTTATGTATTTATGTACATACAGACATGTAGTACGATATTATGAGACAAAATTTAAAACTGTAGGTTGTTGAATTTTGCCTTTATATCATTTAATAATTGTTAACATTTAATAAAAATTAATACATAGAATATTAGTAAACTAAAAATATAAACATTATTAATTTTACAGTTTTTGTTTTTAGTAGCGAACGACTGTATATGCCAAAGAAACGATTGAATTTATTTTAGACAAATTTGTAAGGATCACTGTTGTTATTTACAATATATATTTCTTAAGATATAGTCACTGTTAGAATTTTAAACATTTATTTTGAATTTATCAAATAAATTTCCTATTTTACATAGTTGCCAACTTATATGATAAATCAGCTTAATTTTTAAATTGTTCTCTTCTAAATTATAGATATTTTTATTTGATCGAAATCCGAGGCGCATTTTCATGACCGATGAATGAATGGTTCTAAATTAAAAAAACTTGTAAAAAGGGTTTTTAGGGTATAATGTGGTGTTCTTGGCGATCAAAGGGTATTTCTTAGAGACCTTTGTATGTATAAGAGCCTTCTTCTCGTTGCTCCAGAGAGATCCAAGTGGATGGTGATCATAATTTTGTAACCTTAGATTGCCTAGCCGTCATTTACATTATATATTGACTTCAGGAGTTAGTGCGAGGACATTCAGGGGCACTGGCAGTTCAAAGCACTCATTAATTTGGAGACGGAGCCTTTGGATAAGCTGCGGGGCCATGGTGTCGACCTGCAAATCGCAAAGGGAAACCAAAGAAGAGCAGTCTTGGCGGGCGCATTCAGAAGCCAATCAGGAGTCTCACTAATGCCGTCGCCAACGCCACCGCCTTGGGCAGTTAATGCTGGAATCAGTGCTCGAGTGTATATATAGATCGCACGGCTTGATTGCCCAGAATTGAATTCAGCATTTGCCCGGCGAGCGGTGCGCTATACCTACTCTGCTCAATTACCCGGCCGATGGCATTACTACACACATCGGATACTATATGTCGCACTCACAGATACTATATCTCACACTCACTGATACTATATCTCACACACCATATAGATGGATATGGAGATTCGGAGCGTTGCTCGATAGTTCATTGTTTGTAGCTGCGCATGTGTATACTTTTATGGCGCACTGTCCCTTCCCGCTGGCCTCTGGTTGTTTGCACTTTTCTCTGTTTGAAATAAATTCTAAATGATTTTTATTAAAATTTCCGCTTAAAATTCTCAGCCGTAATATCTGTGTCCCTGTCCCTCTCGAGCTTCTCGCTACGTGTCGCCGTCCATCTCTCAAAGTTTTCTGTTTGCCATTTGGGATTTAGAAATTCGTTTGGGAAAATTATTAAGTCGCCTTTATAAAAAATTAGTTTTATTTCGCATAGTTTCCAGAGTATTTCACGGCAATTTGCTTGCCAGTGACACACGAGACGAAAATGTGCTCACTGACCTCCCAATTTATGTAAAGTCACAACTATTTCCTCTGATTAATGAATGGCCTGGGGAGTAATTTGCCATAGGTTCGATAAAAAGGGTATAATTATTATTTTTCAGGAAAAAAAAGTTTTATGTCTAAAGCTGATTAATTGCACTAATAGCAACTTTAAATGCGAACACACAATTTTCCCCTGTTCTTAGGAATATAATAATTATAAAAAATAAAATATATTTAAATTTTTGATTCTAACAAAATTTATATATTTCAATAATTTTGTTGGTTGCTTGTTATTTTAATAAGGCAACGATTTACATATTTTGTCCTAAATGTTATTGACATGCCTTAAATGTGTCGGAATAATCTGATAATGAAAATAATGAAATAATAATTAATGAAAATGGTATTAAATATAAAGTAATTTAGTAATTAATTTTAGTCAATGAGTAAGGTCGTACTATAGTAATTCTCTCTGTTTTAAGAAAGAGTATGCAATTATATTCCAAAAGATATGAAAATGTAACAGGTAAATAGAACAGCCAAAAAATACGAAAAGAGTATATTTCAACACCTATTTTAATTAAATATTTTTCTTTCTCATTAAAAAAAATTACTTTAAAGTTTTTAAAAAAGAAATGTAAAAAAATGTAAAAATGTAAAAAAATGTAATTTTGAATTATGGAAAAGAATTAATTATAAATATTGCTGAAATGATTTTAATGTGACATTAAACATTCGGCTCACCGAAGTTTGTATACCCTTGCAGTTTACAAATTAAATTCAAACATATAAAACAAAATTCTGAAATAAAAAAAGTGGTAAAATTCCAAAGTAATAAACATATGTTGAAACAAGAAAGGAAGCTAACTTCGGTTCGCCGATGTTTATTTACCCTTGCAGATTGCAAATTTAAACTTAAAGTCTTCTTTAACTACAAGAAAAATAAAAAAAGTTAAACTTATCAAAAAGAAACAAAAAATAAAGATATTGAAAAATCATCTTTATGGGGATTCGAACCCGCGACCTCTCGATCAAATTTAAGATCTTCCATAGCACTAACAGAAATGTAAAATTTAACAGTTGCTTATCAGTCTGTAACTACAAATTGAATGTTAAAACTATTAACATTTTTACATAAAATTTGTAACTACAAATTGAATGTTAAAACTATTAACATTTTGACATAAAATTTGTAGTTACAGACTATGTTGCCCAAAATTTTGCATTAATATTGTGCTTAATCTATTTTTAGCACATGTCAAACTGAACTTGCAAAGCTAAGCTTACTAAGATGAGCTGGAGTGTCAGCCCGGCGACCCAGGTTCGAGTCCGCTTCGAGACCATTGGTTGAAAACCTTTTTTTTTTTACTTTTCTTAATGGGGGAAGGATTTAGGCTATTCAGAGACAGTCATATTTAATTGGTTTTTATTATGATTATTAGTCGTCGAACAACCTCAAAATTTAGTTAATTTTTTTAGCAATATTTTGTTTAATTCTTCTCGGCAAACTTTATCCAAATATAAAAAAAAGGGAATACAGAAATGATTATTTTAACCGATTATACAAGCCACACATTACTGTTAAAAATCCCAACATTCAATTTGTATTTACAGATTATGCTAGCCCAAAAGTTTACATTGTTATTTTACATTCTATTTTTATCACATGTCATACTAAGCTAAGCATAGCTTGCTCTTCATATGTGCAAATCGACGGGGCACTTTCAGAGCCTGCGATGGCCAGGTGGGTAAGAAGGTCTGAATGTCGAGGCATGTCAGACTGGAGACCCAGGTTCGAGGACCACTTCGGGTTTGGGATGGTTGAAAATGTTCTGTCTAGCTTTTCTCTTATAGGTAGGTGGGGGACTTCTCACATATTAACATAAGATTCTCATTAATTATAAGCAAAGATAACGATGATCGTTGATTCAGCTGTGAGCCACTGAATCTCCTGTATCCCGTATCTGTTACGTATCATGAATGAAACTTGAAGCTACTTGTGTTTGTAGCTTACATTTTTTTAAAATTTGTTTCTGCCAAAATATGGCTAAATCGATTCAGCTATAAATGCTGATCAAGAATATATATATTTATAGGGCCGGAAATTATTTTTCAGTTCGTTTTCATCTTTGGACTAAACAGCTGAAATATTTTAACTATTAAATCGATTTTATAAATATTTTTTAGTGATAATTTATTGGTCAAATTAAAATATAAAGACCCCATAACTAAGCCAAAAAAAACTTTAATTTTAATTATGAAAGCATTTCTTTGCAAGTTTTTAGCAGGTTGATAAATAATCATTTTTTTAATTTGAATTTTTAATCGATTTTTGAAAAAAATTATGATGTATGATTTTTCAAATTCTGAAGATAACTATAAAAATTCTCCTATAATAATTCCTCCCTATAACTGACCAAGTTAAAATTTGTTTCTAAAAATAAATAAATATATAAATAAATAATAATATAATGTATGATTAAAAGAAAATTGATTGCTTTACTTTTTTCTACTAATTTATAGATAATTGCATTTCAAGAATTAATTTAAATTAAGGCAATTTGCAAGTCATAGCTACATTGAAAAACTAACTAAGATTATTCTAAGCTATTTAGTATTTGCTGAAAAATAAGATATTCAATATTCATTCTTTGCACAGCTGCAATATGTCCGCGGTTCCAGCGAATTTCCATCGGATTTAGGGCCGCGTTTGGGCCACTTAAGCCCAGCCGAAATTCACCTGAATCCGCAGCGGTTATTCCCACAAAATCTTTTGCGCAGGCGCAGAAGAAAGCGGCGATTAATGAGCGAAAATGCGACCTTCAGACTGCAGCAACAACGCGGCCCACCTGAAGATGGAAACAGGTATACAAAGGAAAGGAGAGCCACGGATTTTTCCCGAAATTCGTGCGAACCGCTGCAAACCGGTGCACTTACCTGGCCAAGAGTGCCAGAGGCTGGGAGAGAGAGAGAGTAAGCGTTTGCAACAGGTGAGCTGAGTTGAGCTGTGCCACGATTGAGCGCTGCGAGAGCGCTGAGCTCGACGTAAGGCCTCATTCGATTCCGTTACGTGGTGCGCGGCGGTCGTGTGCGCGCAGCAACTTTCTTCCACCCTCCTTTCTTTCTGCCGCGGCGAGAATCCCAATCAAAGTTAATTTGGCCCGCGAACAAAAGAACGCTAACGGTCACTGAATTCGAAATTGCGCAGCCTCCGCGTAGGCCGTAACGTAAGGCGCGATCCGTGAGACGCGGGCTGCGAGCTGCTTGAGATCGCTCAGTCCGTGATTTGGTCTCGAAGCCTTCGGTCGTCGTGCGAGTTTTCCCCCTCTGGTTACCCCACCGGTGCCCGCCGTCAGGTGAAATGATCCAAATAATGATGATGGTCGAAACCAGTGCTAAGAGTGTGCAATTTTTTAAATATTAATGAGAGAAATTCTGTGAAAGGCGAAACACGCAGAGTGCAATTTGTTGGCGCATCGAAACTTCTGAAAAAAAATACTCCACTCAAAATTCAATTGAATTTATAAAAATATAACCACTTTTTGGATAATAAGCTAAGCGAAATAGGCGAAATAATACATCCAAGGTGAGTTCAGTTGGGTTTCTAAAGCATCCTGGTTGTGTCGTTGTTTTTCCCACTGGGGTTGGTGCTCAGGTTTAGGGGTTGAAATCAAATAAATTCCGGCGACAATTGCGTTTCGGAATGTTGGATAGAAAGTGCGTTGTTGTGAATGACGAGCCCAAAGAAAAAGTAAATAATTAGGATAGGATTTATGCCCTAAGAGGAATATCATTTTAAATACATTTGACCTTTTCTGTAATATTTTATCTCTTCTGTTACATTGAATGTGCGTTGCTAGGAAAATCTGGATTAAACATAAAAGGAGATAAATAGGATACGATTTATGCCATTAGAGGAATATAATTTTTTTCAGTTAAATTTTCTGTAACATTTGAGAATTTCCTTTAAAATACATTAAAATAATCTCAGTTTCATTTTATCTCTTCTGTAATTTTTACTTTTCTGTAATATATAAGAATAACTTAAAAAAAAAACATTAAAATCATCAGCTTCATTTTATATCTTCTGTCATATTTAAGAATTTCTTTAAAAAATCATAAAAGTCATCTCAGTTGCTGACATCCAAGTTTCTCGGGAAAAGTCATCAAATATTTTTAAAAGTTTAGGTGACTTCTTACACTGATTTATGCACATACAATATTTGGTGACATTAAAGTTAATGATATTTTGAAAGATCAATTGAGCACGAACAAATTTTCACAAGCAGCAAGTGAAGTGAAGTGCTTTTACTTTTCTGTTATGATATGAATACTGCCTTCATTGCGGTGTAGAAATAATCATGAGCCACAAAGAAAACACAACTAAAGTGGACTCAGTAATTCATTGCTTGAGGCTTTGTGAAGTCTGCTCAGAAGGAACCATTTCATGGACAATTTAAGTTCGAGTTTATTAAACTAATGCGAACTACTGGCGTAGATCCAAGTGTCAAAAATAAAGCCAAGTAAACTGGTTTGCTTCTATTTGCATCAGCAATAAAAGCTAATTGATGTTTTTTCCAAACTGCGAATGCAATTGCCACAACACT
Organism: Drosophila mayri; assembly: GCA_008042485.1. Lineage (NCBI taxonomy): Eukaryota > Metazoa > Arthropoda > Insecta > Diptera > Drosophilidae > Drosophila > Drosophila mayri. The sequence goes on along the minus strand of VNJN01000661.1, from coordinate 31,912 downwards.
CTGCCACACTCCACCCGGTGGTGCCAAGTCCAACTCGCTTCATGTGCAAATGTCGGCCGGGAAAGAAACTCAAGACTTTTGACAGTCAAATTAATGCAGCTTGAATTGAGAGCGGCTACAATTACCGCTCACAATTAAAGCCAGCGAAACACCTGAGCGTCGGAAAGTGGGCCACGAACCAGGAATCCCAACGAAATAAGGTGGAAAATGGCCAGGGAAATATTCAATGGCAATCATTGGCCAACGATGACCACGGATTTCCATTCCCCTCACACTGCTGGTGTTTGCATTTTCGGGCTCGACACACGAAAGCAAGAGTGATTACATAAAAACTGAACTCTGGTGATCCGGTTTGGCAGATCGGACCACCTGACACTGGACCGTGGACATAACAGAGGGAGTTGCTCGGCCCAGTTAATGAAAGTTCAAGTGAAATTCGCGGCAAAAAGGAAACCGGTTGATTGGCTCATCTGGCGCATTCGATTTTCATATGTTGCTCTTGGCTTGGGTCCCATTATGACCAAGGTTATACCGTGCATTGCTTTTGTTAACAATGGTAACAAGATAAATTATTTATAGAGGTCTCCACCAGCATTTTTTAATACATTTTTTTAGGCCCCAGTAATCTTGTTTTGTTAAATTTGGTTGCTTTCTTATAATTAATTAAGGATTCATTTACATCTTGTAGAAAATATCTTTGAACAAATAATATTGTATCTATGCTATTATTGTCCATGCATCCGAGGGGGTTAAGTTGAAGATTCGTCCTCAGAAGGTCAAGTCCACCGCCATTTTTCCTAAGTTTCCTGATCCTAAGATCTATTTATTTACTTACAGCAGCTTTTTAAAAACCAATTACAAATCACAATCCCTATCCTGAGCTATGAGATATTCGTAATGAAATATAAATTATTATCTGACTGAAAAAGGTTATTCTTTAATATTATTAAAATCGGTAATTAATTACCATTTTCTGGTATATTTCTTCTCTGTGTATTGAGGTGGACACCGAGTACAGTTGAACCCAATAGTATCCGTTGAAGGGAGTGCTCAGGTAGGACTGGATCATCATCTTTAGATGAGATTTCATAGCCATCTTGGTGGTCATTTTCGATTGAACAGCAGGTAGCCTGAAACCACTTTGAACTGGTTTCCCTGCAGGTGATTTTCCTTCGGCCTGGGAAAATTGCCCAATGCACACAAACCCGGCGGGATACCGAAATCTCGGACAAATATAACTTTTATTGCTCCATTAGGCGTTCACAGTTTTCAATTAGCAACTCCTCAAGCAGCTCATAATTTGCTAAATTTTGAGCCAAACTATAATTGAGTGTTTGCACAGAAGATTAACAGCAAGCGAAAAATAAGACATCGGTGCTGAATCATTGCATATTTTGGTAAACTTTCGGTGAAGTGAATTACTTTTTGGAATTTCGAGGCTGAGGACCTGGGTGAGCCCCCTCTTCCAGAAGCTCTCAGCTGGTTTCAGTCCAGAGTTGCCGTTATGATCGGCTAAGCATGCACGTGTCTACAAACATATATATGTATATGTAACTACATACATATGTACACATGATATGTGATCAGCCTTGCACTTTCTTTTTCTTTCTTCGCCTTTCTCGTTCCGTTTCTTCGCCGCCATTTCTTCTCAGAGAGTTGTTGGCATTAGACTTTTTGTCGTTTGGCATTTCTGAGTTTTACCATCGACTGTGTGTCAATTGGTTGATTTATTAACTCTCCACTGATGGCTGGAAAAGCTCTGCCATAATTAACAAATATTATATATCCGAGGAAAGTGAATCCGAGCTAGTAAAAGTGATCGAGAAAGTGTAAGTTATGGTTTTTACCTCATTAGTTCTAGCAAAGGTGATGATTAACGTAAATACCGAGGATTAATAGTATTTCAATAATGTTCTATATAAGTTTAGAGAATATATTTTATATGAACTATTATAATACATTCAAAAAGGAATGCTGCAGATACCGGAAATAACAGATATCTTGATAGACTTACTCCTAATTCAATTTCAATCACTTTTTAAGCTGCGTTTAATGAATGAAATCAGATTAAGGCACTCTTTGGAGCTCTGCTCCACTGACCCACAGATCTGTGACTAAACAAAGCGCCGATAAATCCGAAATATAATCGTTTTCCTTAGCAGTTCGCCAGGTAAATGGTTAATTAATGCAAAGCAAACAAACCAAAAAGCTGAATTCAAATTGAAAGCGGCTACCTTGCTGTGTGTGTGTGTTTAAGCCACGAGTGTGCGTGAGAGTCTGACCCAGTTCCAGGCTGAACGCATGCGGCTTGTATCGGTCCCGTCCCGTCCAGTCCAGTTGGGTCAATCCATTCAAGAGGCGCGGAAAAAGTAGAAAGTGAATTTTTTCGTGGCTTCTACCGCGAGGCAGAACCTGACTATCCTACGCCTTCGCTACGTTCCCAAGCCCCTAGTAGTCATCGATTGTACTGATATTATCTCTCAATTTAAGCTTATTTAATGGTATTTAATCGGAAATTTCAATAAAGAATTTGAATTTAAATTTAATTTTTCCTGTTTCCTTTATATAGCTCAACAGCTTAATATATTGATAGGTAAATCACATATTTCCTGTAAGAATAATATATAATATGCAGTTGTGACTAATAAGAAAACATCAAATCAGAGCTTCTGAATCAAAAATTTTACCTTTCAATGCTAATTTTCAAATGCAGTGTAGTGAAACACAAAAACATAGCGATTACCTTTAAAAAAATCTATTGCCTCGATAGGGCCCCGTCGATTAGGCTACCCACCCTTTACTTAGCCGAAAAACGGCCATAAATAATTAACATAAGGTGCTCAATGTTAATTTGTTAGCCTCGAGGTAAACTAATTAAAATTCATTGCAAACATTTGTGAGGCAACCAATTTCAATTGTAAGAGACCTTTTCCAGTTGGCCAACTGTTGCCAAAAAATAAAAATCAGACGTCAAATCAGATATCTAAAAACTTATTGGTAAAAACTGAACCGGCTTAAGCCGGGTTTGACAACAGTAATTATAAAAAATCTCCGCCGATATGTCACGCCCACGTGCTAAGGTCATATATCACTCTTGCGTTCTACTTCAATGGCTTGACCCAAATTAATTAGAGGCAAAACCCACAATCGGGCTGATAATAGCCAGAGACCAATAATTCGAAACTGATGCCGAAATATATTTAAATATTAATTAATATTAATTTTGTAATTTCTCGGCATTTATGCCTTGTGCCGCCGCAACGCACAAAAGTGAAAGTTGTTGACGCGGTCAGAAAGAAAAACTCGCCAAAAGTTTGCAATCGTTTTGCTCGCCTCGCAATCAATTTTTGCGCTGCTCGTTTTTCACCTCCTTCGGTTTCTTCTTCTTCTTCTGCCAGTAAATATGCATTATATAAATTGTTTAAGCCAGGCACCAGCGGGCTCGGCAAATATCTAAACGGGGCTGGACGAAACCGGGAGTTATGTAAGCCCGGCCACAGAAACAAACAGTGATTAAGGCAGTGAGGGAAATGTGTCAGTGAATTGGCGAGATAATATTATACATACATAGGTGAAACGAAGGGATCCCGGAGTTCTACTTTTACCTGACCCGAAAGTATCTTAAATGCTTTCAGAAAGCCATCCATTTTGGGAATAGACAGCAGCAATGCAACAACAAAGAAGCAGCGGCCAGAAGTCCAAACAATAAAACGTCAAATTGCCTGACACAGAAAGTAAAAACAACAAGAAAACAAAAGACTGAAGCGACAAACTCATTTTGGTCAACAACTTTCTCGCGCCATATGTAAAAGCTTTTGCCGTGCGTTTCAATCGCGGACTAAACATTCGCAATCTCTTGAGTATTAATACGAAATATATGCATACCGCGAAATTGGGTTGGCCAAGGGAAAGAATTCGCCATGAATCAAAGCGACTTGACTTGACCTACAAATTATGCAAAAATCTAAGCCAACAAAAAACTCCATATTTTGGATGGCCAAGTTGACAGGTTTCAGGGAGCGAAGCGAATCGGTTTTCTTGGCACGCACTTTGCGCCGGTTCAAGGCACTTGCACACAGCTCGGTGTGAGTCAGGTGCCCATCGATTTGGGATTTCAGCTTCGCCTACAGTTTCATAACGTGTGCCGCCGAAAATCGCTTTAGTCATAGTCACAATTCGGCCGCAGACATGAAATTGCATTTCGAATAGATTTGTTTTTATACCAGTTTTAATATACATATAAGAAAAAAAGAGAAAAATAGGGGTCCATCTTGTGGTTATGAAAACTATAAATACAGAGCTGATGATGCGTCGAATTCGGAGGATCCAGGTGCCATCAAACTTGCGACATGAATATATAAAGTTCATTAATGGATTTTGAGCGGAAGCTGTTTGTTATGAGAGTTTGTCCGTGTATTGTAAAAAATATATTTTTAGCTTTAACTTTTGCATAACTTCATGGGGGCCACATGGGAGAGGGCCTGAATGGGGATAGAGAAGAAAAAAAAACGGCCAAACTGATTATAAAGTATTCCCTGAAACGTTTTTGCTCCCTTTATAACCAATTAACACGTCCAGAAAACCGCTTTTCCGAATACATGAACCCAAATATTGACACACTGACACCTCCTCCCGGGTAACAGGAAAACCCACACAACTGCGCACCTGAAGAGAGGGCACCGCGTTGTTGTTTCTTAAATCACTTTGACATAATGAACCGTTATGTCAACGGATGGCGGCCAGCCGCCCGAAGTCGGCGTTAGAGTCAGAGTTGGCGCTGAAGCCAGAGCTATAACCTTGAGGCAGCGCCGTGACTCAATTTGGCGAGCCAAGTGCTCGGCTTAAGCTCAGGCTTAGCCATATGTTGTAATGCCAGTGTTTACTGTATGAAAAGCAAAACAAGATTGTTACATTTCGGTAAAAGTGCAGCGTCAGTTGTCGTTGAACCCATTACAGAAAATACTGGACAAAAAATGGAAAGTAAACTTGGATAAATTACAGGCTTTAGGCAGCTCGACAAATCGAATTTTTTTTGTATAAAAAAATTAATACCCGAGAGCAATGAAGCAATCGAGAGATGACACCTTCACCTGTAGCTGCTGCTTTTGTTTCTCATTTGTCTGAATTGTTTTCCTTATGTTTTTTTGCCATTTTGTGTGCCTGACGACGACGGTTGCTTTCAGAACCGCCAATGTTAATGTTCTATTCATGTTAAGTACAATATTCCTTTGTGCCCATCACATTCATAATGCCTCTGTGTCTGGCATGACAAATGGCCCAAACAAATTGCGCAGCTTGCACGGGACGTAAAGCAAATAAATAATTTTCATAATATTTGATGTTTAGTGTTGAGAATGGCATGGCTTGGGGGAGGGAAACATAGGAAATACAAAACTATTGAACCGGAACTCATTTTAAAACACGCTTAGTGGTTATTGAAGAAGAGGTTACAAACCTTTTATCGCTTAACCAACTTTAATTTACTAAAATTAAGAACAAATATTAAAAAAAAAGAAAAAATTAATCCGCCCCCGGGTGGACTCGAACCACCAACCTTTCGGTTAACAGCCGAACGCGCTAACCGATTGCGCCACGGAGGCAGTTGGTTTCACCCTGGCGAATGTTTTACTTGGGCTCGCTGGGGGTGCTCTGTCACTGCTCTTGAAAACTGAAAAATTAAGAAGCTAAGCAGTTCTTATTAGAATTTATTTATACTCTTATCAGAGGCGGGCCCTTTTTTGCGCGGGATGTAAAGTTTGGTACTTTTTGCGCTGCTTGCATAGCCTCCGTGGCGCAATCGGTTAGCGCGTTCGGCTGTTAACCGAAAGGTTGGTGGTTCGAGTCCACCCGGGGGCGGATTAAATTTTTTGTTTATTTTATTATTTTTGTGTTCTTAATTTTCAGTAAATTAAACCAGGGGAGACTGAATATTTTTCACCCGATAAGTTTTTATTGATTTTTTGTGTTAGTTTTTTATATGAAAAGAGCAGTTAAAATGTTATGGCAACGTACTTGACTTTCATAAGTATTTTTAATGAACATTATTAGGAGTTTCCTTGTTAATGTTGTTCACCAATTTATTTTTTATTTTTGTTTTTGTTTTTTTTTTTTGCTTTGGTGTTCGGAAGGGAGTGAGGGGGATGAACAAGGGCATTTGTCGAGATTCGTTTAGGCAAACAGCAGCAAAGTGAGGCAACCAAAAACAATGCGTGTCTAAAGTTTAAGTTGAAGGTGTAGATGAACAAAGCCAAACAGACACGGCAACGAGCACTCGGGTACATATCATATGTATGTCTACCCCTGCCCGTAGACACATTTAGCGATATAAATATATATAATAACGACTTCCATCACGCCTGTTTCACCTTCACCGGACAAACCGCACATTAGAGAGCTTCAATGTGATATTAGATAATGCCTCCCTATGGCTTTATTTGTTAATTAGAGCTCTAGAGCTTCTGCTAATCTATTCCAATTTTAACTTACAGATGACCTGCGGCATATCGTGTGTCGACAAGACACTAAACAAATCCTTCTACCACCTGGGCGTTTGCATAGCCAAGCACCCGGGGTATTTTATAATCATTCCGGTGCTGCTGACGCTGCTGTGTATGACGGGGTGAGTAAGCCAGGTCCTGGGAGGCCTAGCAACTAACTAGCTAACTTATCCCTTATTTTCACAGGTATCAGCAGCTAAAGTACCAAATCGATCCCGAGTATCTGTTCTCGCCGATCGCGGGGGAGGGCAAGACTGAGCGCGCCATCGTCGAGCAGTACTTTAAAGTGAATTACACGCATCGCTTCAATGTCGGACGCATAACGAGGCCTGGTAAGTGACGGCAAATGTGTGTGTGCACACCTGGACGCAATTGTGGCAAGCATTTTGGGCAAGTGAAATGGGTTGTGTGGCTCACGTCGCACAATTAAATGTTGCCACAACTTTTTGCACCTTGACGGAAGAGAAGGAGGAGGCTGACTGGAGACTTTCCGGCTCTTCAACTGCTTTCCCTCGTCTCCGCCCTGCCTCCGCTGACTTTTGGTTCGAGTGTGCAATAAATAATTTCAGCACATGACCGAGATGGAGACACAATATCTTAGCATTTATTGGGGTCTTGAACTCGGCTCTGTTTTACAGGCTATTAACTTCGCTAAATGGTTTATTAGGCAAAGCCACCACCACTAGCATCGCCGAACTACAATAATAGAAACAGCAGAAACATTAATATTAATAGCAGTCACAACAATGGCTTTAGCTAACTTAAGCAAAGCACCGCATAATTGCCAAATGACATTGTGCCATCAAAACTTGAGCTGAGATGCTGAAATTCCAGTAGCAAAATCCTTACCCATGAAAATGACATCAAAATTAATTACACGCTCGAAATTGTTGTAAATACAACAATTTTAAAATCATGTGTATCATAATTTCTACGAGAAAAGAAGGAAAATGCATACTTGGTATTAATACTTTTAATGGAATAAATATAAAAAAAATTAATAGAAAAGGTATAGATGAGTGTGTCCGACACAGAGAGAGAGACTCAGTAACCAAAGCACATGGCTAGTTTAATTTGTTTAAATATTCTAATATTAATTTAAAATGTGTATTAAGCAGTGGTAATGGTAAAAAAAATTCAAATGTTGTTAGCCACATGTTGCGCAGCATCCAAATAATAACTAATGTTACCAGGATTTTTTTTAAACCAACAATCATTGGTTTTTCGAATCAAAATTTGCAGAAGAACTTTAATATCAGATAACTTCCATATTTATTATCCATAATTATTATTCAAATTTTAAGAAAACCACAGCACCGGGTTAATTATGAGACAATAGAACTTAATACCCTTCTACTTACTGGTACTGGTAAAAAGATTACCTTTACATAGATTCTTGATTCAATTTATGTCTGGCTAAGGAAGATTTTAGCAAAGTATTTGAGCAATGTATTTATTTTACTATTTTATTTTTATTTATTTTTTATTTATTTTATTTTTTTTTATTTTACTATCTTTATCTTTTATAACATATGTATTACCGTTGCGGTCTTAGCTGTTTAGTCCCCGACTATTTCTTACCATTGGGTGTGCAGTAGTGCCCTTAAAAATGGCATAATTTGGCCGGTCTTAAATGCTTGTTGCAAAAAATGAAGCAATTCGGACCTTGCTGAGTGGAATGATGGGAGAAACGTGTGGATAGGCTAAACTAACTGCGAAACCATTACTTTTTTATTTGCGAGCAGTGCGAATGTTGCTCAAAGCAATTTCGCTCCAAGAGGCAGTTAGCCATTATTCTTGTGAAACAAGTGCTTAGTGCCATTCTCCTAAACTGCACTCGATGTGCACTCAGCAGTTCTTGTATCGAGATCGAGACGCATGCAGATCAGCGCATCAAGCTGTGACGGACTCTCGATGGGAGCCACGCGTGCACATATGTACCTAGCACAAGTGGCATTAGAAATAAATAACTAAATTTCCGAGCAGTGCCTCGATTTCGATCATCATTGAACTTTATTTTGACTGAGAGTTGTACGAAAGCCCAGCGACTGTGCGGCGGCCATGAGCGATCCGATGTGGATAGATACGAGCAGCACATCCATGCGATCGCTGCTGGGGATTTTCTAGACCGCATTTAGGCGGTTACGACCAGTTAGCCACGGAGCTTGGTGCTTCGCTTCGGTTGCACTTTGGCCAAATGTGCCACGAGGCGGTTAAAATCAAGCCAACGACTTGCAGGCTGCAACTTTCCCCGGTCTTTTGGAAATTTGTTTATGGAGCGCATCAAGAGAAATGCCAAAAATAATTAATTTAGCCGCTTTGTTGCTTCGCAGACATGTTATATAAAAGCATTGCCCGATTATTATTGTTGTTTTTCTTATAGACAATAGTTTTGCTGATCCTGTTGCCGGAAAAGTTAGCATTTCCTCGCTGCTTGACTTCCTGCTCTAAAAACAATAATTGTTGCGATTTAAGTTGATTTTTTTGAGCGCTGTGCCGAGGGATTTTTATGAATCAAAAGACTTCTGGTTGTTAAAAATGCAATCAATAAAACCAGCTATGTTTAAAAAATTCATTGACAATTGCTAACAAAACGTGAATGGTTTGTTGATGACAGAAAATATTATAAAAAACATGTCAAGTTCATTCACAATTTAAAAATTTTTAAGCATCATTGAACCTTTGGATACTCTGGTGGTAAAAAATATAATTTCCTTATTTATTTATTATTTATTTTAAGCTATTATTTACCCTTAGTGTAAGTGTTTTGACAAAGTATTAACAATTAAGGGTAAATAATGGCTTAAAATTTTTTGTAATATTGCATAAAAAATATTTATAGCTAAAAATGGAATGGAACAACTTCAATAGAAAATAGATTAAGCCACAAACCTATAATGTAGCATCATTGGTGCCCTACAAAAGACTCTTTCGGAAAATCGATGGTCAAGCATAGAATAGGATTCTTTGCTCAACAATTTCGTTGTATAATGTTGTATTCTAAATGATTTCTAAAGAAACTCCGAACTAAACATGAACCGAATTAGAGTTTTTGTTTGGAAAACGAACATCAAAGCAGAGGAATCAATATTATTTGAAGATAAAATTGATATTTATTATATAATATAATATATATTGAATATTATATATATAGATTTGAATATTCTATATACCTCAATATTAAAATTTGCATCTGGTTTCATAAAAAGCTTAGTTAGGTTAGTACAATGGTTTTATATACCATTTGTTATTAAGTTAACGAATTGGAAAAAATAATAGTACAAAATCTCTATAATTTTGAATTCAGTATAGTACAAAATACAGCACGGCCATAGATATGTTTATTGCATACAAGTGTCGAAAGATACAGTTTGTACAATACAAATATCTGGCATGAAAAGCCGCACCAAACCTGTGACGCAAGTGTATGAAGCTGCATTGGATATGGCGCATTAAATTCGAATAACGTTTGGGACAATCGTCTAATATTAAGTGGAAGTCCGATAAACGAGCAAACAGAAACTCAAGTGAAATAATCGGGCGAAGCTACAATCAAATGGAATTCAATTAAAATTATTGTCACGTCTCGGCGTGTGGGTAACGGCGGCCGGAGCAAAGTCAGCCTTCGAGCCTAAGTCCACAAAGTCACTAATTGTTTGCCAACGGTGTGCCTTGCTCTCTGCGCTTAACCATGGTCACCGATGCTAATCCGACACCTGTCCACCTGCCCATTTAATTCCAGGTCGCTTCGGCCGAGTCATTGTGATAACGAAAGATGGAGACGAGAATATGATCAGGCGCGAGGTGTTCCAGGAGCTGCGCCAGCTGGATGATATCATTCAGAATGCCACCACCACCTACGACGGGGACACGTACACCTACAAGGATACCTGCGCCCGGTGGGAGAGCGAGTGCTTCGAGAACGACATCCTTAATCTGGACGCGCTGATGGATGATGTGAGTACAGGAGTGAACACTATTACTTCCTTCACAAATTTATATATTTAATTTATTTATTTCAGATTGAGGCGGGCCAGCTTAATCTTACCTTCCCCTTCATGTTCAATCCAGTTACCTGGGATGCTCATCTATTTCCTGTTTTCTTTGGCGGCACCAAGCTCACAGAGGACAATGTGGTGATCAGTGTCCCAGCCATACAGCTGGTGTATTTTGTGACAGCTGACACCAAGCGTCAGGATGCGAAGTAAGGAAGAAAATTAACTTTAAAATTTGCAAAAATCTAATGTTTTTTTTTATTTTTTCCAGGGGTGCGGAATGGGAGGAAACATTTTTGAAGGTAGTTGGCCAGGCAGAGGATTCGGGACGGTTTAAACACATCTCGGTCTCATATTTCGCCTCTCGCACTCTTGACCACGAACTGGAAAAGAACACCAAGACTGTTGTGCCCTATTTTAGTTCCACATTTCTGCTCATGGGTTTGTTTAGGTAGGTTTCGGAAAACTCAATTTAAATAGTAAATAATCTTAAATGTCTTCCAAAATCCAGTGTAATAACCTGCATGATGGGAGATGCTGTTCGCTCTAAGCCCTTCCTGGGCCTCATGGGTAACGTCTCAGCCATAATGGCCACGTTGGCTGCTTTTGGCTTGGCTATGTACTGCGGCATTGAGTTTATCGGCATTAATTTGGCGGCACCGTTCCTGATGATTGGTAAGTTAGAGGCTTATTTGAACTATATTATTTTTTATTATTATTAGAAATATTATTATTATCGAGTTTAAAACAATATACTATATTTTCTTGTTCAACTTATTTGTCTGGTTATAATAAAGTTTTAAAAAATTCTAAAAAAAATAAACCAATTTATTTTCATATACTCTCCATAGGCATTGGCATTGATGACACCTTCGTTATGTTGGCTGGTTGGCGGCGGACAAAGTCCAAAATGCCAGTGGCAGAGCGAATGGGCCACATGATGTCCGAGGCTGCTGTCTCCATCACCATTACCTCAGTCACCGACTTCATCTCGTTCCTAATCGGCATCATCAGTCCCTTCCGATCGGTGAGGATCTTCTGCACGTACTCGGTGTTCGCCGTCTGCTTCACGTTCCTGTGGCACATCACCTTCTTCGCTGCCTGCATGGCGATCTCTGGATACAGGGAGCGCCAGAATTTGCATTCCATTTTCGGATGCCGAGTCCAGCCGATGTCGGTAGCTATCAAAGGTGAGTGAACTCATTGAGTCGATACTCGAGGTGTATGTGAGTGTGGCTATTGTTGTTAAGTGTTAAGTGAGTTTCAAAAACATGTTTTAAGAAGATCTAAGAATGAGTCAGTATGCAGCAGATATTGTTTAAACGCTCTTGGCGCTTTAAACCTATTTGTAAGTGTTTTTGCTGCAAGGTCTACTTAGTTTAGTTGAAATGTGGATAGCCCCACAACCGGATCGAAGCAGGCACAGTTTAGATAGATGGCTTAACACCAGCAGCTGCAACATGAACTTGATCATGAGCCAAAACAACTAGCCTAGTCGCTGTCTTAGCACAACAAGAGCCGCTGCAATTGAGGTCAATGGGAACTTGTCTCACCACACTTCTTTCTATCGGTTTTGTTTTTACTTGGCTCCACAGAGAAGCGCAACTTCCTCTACAAGGCGATAATGGCGGGTGGCATCGACCCCAAGGACCCTGACAATCCCGTCGACAACAAGGACCACATGCTCATGGCCTTCTTCAAGGACAACCTGGCCGCGGTGATCAACAACAAATGGTGCAAGATAATCATTATTCTGGCCTTTGCCAGTTACCTGGCTGGTGCCTGCTATGGCATAACCCAGATTAAGGAGGGCCTCGAGCGTCGCAAGCTATCCAGGGAGGACTCCTATTCGGTGGAGTTTTTCGACCGCGAAGATGACTATTACCGAGAGTTTCCCTACCGAATGCAGGTGGTTTAATGAATTAATTCTCAAATCTTTCGGTTTTATTTATTCTTCTTGTCCATTCTCAGGTTATTATTGCGGGACCCTTGAATTACTCGGATCCTATAGTGCAGGAGCAGGTGGAGAACCTGACCAGCACCCTAGAACACACCTCGTACGTGACCTCCAGACGTTACACTGAGTCGTGGCTGCGCTCGTTCCTCTCCTTTCTGGAGCGCAACAACGAGCTACTTAATGTCACCGTGGACGACGAACAGACCTTCATAGATGCGGTGAAGGAGCACTGGCTGTTCCCCGGCAACCCCTTCTCTCTAGACGTGCGATTCAATGACGACGAGACCCAGATAATTGCCTCGCGCTTCCTCATCCAGGCGGTCAACATCACGGACACCAACCACGAAAAGGAAATGGTACGGGATCTGCGCAAAATCTGCAAGGATTCGCCCCTGAACGCCTCCATCTTCCATCCGTACTTCGTGTTCTTCGACCAGTTTGAGCTGGTGCGACCCGTCTCGCTGCAGGCCATGGTAATCGGAGCCGTGATCATGATGATCATCTCCTTCATCTTTATACCCAACATCCTGTGCTCCTTGTGGGTCGCGTTCTCCGTCATCTCCATTGAGCTGGGCGTGGCCGGTTACATGGCCTTGTGGGACGTTAATCTGGACTCCATATCGATGATAAACTTGATTATGTGCATTGGCTTCTCCGTGGACTTCACCGCCCACATTTGCTACACGTACATGTCCTCAAAGAAGCGCAATCCCAAGGCTCGCGTTCGCGAGGCCCTCCACTCCCTGGGCCTACCGATCGTTCAGGGCTCAAGTTCCACTATTCTGGGCATCGTTGCCCTGCTGCTGGCCCAGAGCTACATTTTCCTGGTCTTTTTCAAGATGGTCTTTCTGGTGATCTTCTTTGGCGCCATGCACGGACTGTTCCTGCTGCCCGTGCTGCTCTCGCTCTTCGGCCCCGGCTCCTGCCTCACCTGGACAGGCAAGGACGACGGCAGCGATGTCGAGGTGGACGACAGCCTGGACGGGCGGCAGTTGGAGAAGTCATTCTCGCAGTCCTACTATATGCAGTACCCGACCATGGGCATCAACGGACCCTACAGCTCCAAGGGCTTCTTGGGAGCACCCTACAAGGCTTACGGCGTGGACGAAAAGGACCTGGGTCTAGGTACCTCCGGCGAGGATTCCTCCGAGAGCAGCTCGAGTAGGTCGCAGCGCCGTCATCAGCAGGCCGCGGCCGCCGAAGAGGAGGCTGTCATCCGGGAATCGCCTCGTCGCCGTTACGAGGAGGGCTGGCGGCGCTCCTCTTACCAGAATATTTATGGGGCGCAGGGAGCAAACCAGTTCCAGGCCCAACCTGATCTCTATGGGCAGCAGGTGTCGGCGGCCGAGTGGCGCCAACGCCTGGATGCCCACGAGCAGCAGCAGCGCCACCGTCAGGGACAGCGTCGCGGTCCTTATGAGAACTACCATCTGGACATGGAGATGGACATGCAGCGGGCGCGACGGAACTCCCACGGCGATGTCATTGACCTCCATGGAACGCCAAACTCCTCCGCAGACGAACGCCTGCGACGACCAAGGGAGCAACTCAGTGTGGGCAGCGGCGATGACAGCAGCTATGGGCAGCAGCACGGGACTCCTCCACCCCCCTCCGGCTCAGTTCCGCCGGCAAAACGCTACCACCGCCGACGATCCTCCGAGGACTCGACCACGCGCCACCAACGATGGCCAGCGAACATCGAGGAGCGGAGAGCGCGCCGCACCCACTCGCCCGCCCAGCACCGCCCAGAGACTGCCACGCCCAGCTTCGCCTACCGCTCCTCCTCGCACCACAACCTCTACCAGCCGAACGGGAAGGGGTCCAAGCAGCCGCCCACCTATCAGTACGGCGACTACTACCACTGAGGAAGGAGTTGGAGAGCTCTGCTCGGGGCTATGTGACAGGAATTAAGCTACGTACTAGGGAGCTGGGTGGGTTACCTCCTCCGAAATTGATTCACTAGAAAGGGCGTAGAATTTGCAGCTCACAAAGACAGATTTTCATAATTTGTAGTTAGGAATTTTGGTTAGCTTTTGGATCCTTATAAGTAAGTAATTTTATTTCCTCCCAGTCAGTCCCGTAGAAGTGACCCGCCCAAGCGTAGATAGATATAGGATGTGGGTGAGAGCGGGGGAGCAGAGCAAACTGTAAGTCAAAGAACCTCCTCCTCCAATCCCGATGGACCTGCCGCCCCTCTTCATCGTGTACTTGCCCGCGTCTAGACAAAGTTCAGACTTTATATACACAAAGGCTCCGATTGGGTCCCATGCTTCTCGCTGTGAGCTCAAAATCAAATTCAGTTTAGTTCGATAAGGCCGGTTCGATTTATTTATCCCAGACATTTCATCGAAATGAGCTCGAGTCAGACAACTTACGGTACCAACTACATCTAGTTAAATGTAGGCTACTTGAGTGAGACTTAGGGTTCCGCATTCCAATGTTTATTTAAATTAATTTAGGTTTAGTGCGAGTCAATGATGTTCTGCTGAGTATATATTTAATGACTATTAACTGTTAGGGATGGCCAAATCACGACCCGCTACCACTAGCTAGTTCTGTAAGAAATCTGGGACATGTTTGTAAAGCCTTTAAAATTTTTGCTATTTAATAAAAACTTTTATATTTTCCTAGAAATACTGAGTGTAGTTTTTCTTCTGATAACTTGAGCAGTCTTAATTGCTTTTTGAGCTACTTTTAATGGGATTTACCTTAGTCATAACCCTATAAATTGTTTTGTGTCTGAAGAAGGCCTGTTCAGAATGTTTTCCATATTGGTAATTATCTGCTGCTTGCCTTTCTGGGTTTTTGCCTCCCATAACTTCACCGATGTGGAGTTGGTTCACAGTCCAAAATGTCATCCCCTCATGGACTGTGAGCCGTATTTTTCACTGGCTGGATTCGCCAAAGTAAGTTGCGCCCCGTTTTAAATCTGGTGCTCATTGGTGTTTTCGTAGGTTAATTGGTTTGAAGCTAACCATATATGCAACCAGGTTGGTTCCGTCCTGGCCACAGTTAGAAACAAGGAGCACCATCAGCTTATACTGGATTACGTCAACAGGAATGGTGAGATCAAAGACTCCTTATAAACGATACATACGAAACTGGCAACGTTTTAAGACAGCTTGAAGCCAGCTTCCTAGTTAGCAATCAACTGAGTTTCCCCTGCTTTCCTTAGAATATTATTTTGGTAACATGTCATTCTGGCTGGGTGCAACAAATCTCGTGAAACGGTCTTACCCCTGGACATGGCTAAGCACTGGAATTCCTGTGACCTTCGCTAATTGGGCTCCCGGGGATCCAAGAAGGAAACATAAGGCCAGGGATGCATGCCTGATGCTGGGCAGTGATCATATGTGGCACAGCGCTGACTGCACTGAAAATAACTCTTTCATATGCGAGAATATTTGTATACTTGATTACACGGGCTTAGACAAAAGAGTTTATCTCTAAATTAAAAATGTGAGATTGATTTCTTGAGTAAAACTTGGCAAGATAATTCCATTGTAAATAAATAACTAATTACACGTTCTTAAGCGCGAAAAAAGCAAGCAATTTTAATATAGTTTCATTATTTAAAAAGTGAAAGTGTTTTAAGAAGGTATTTTTGAATCTGTTTACAAATAAAGCCTTCAGAATGATATAAAACGAATTTCTGATTTAATTTTTGGCATTTCAATACTCGGTCTACATTTTTTAATCACCAATTCTGTTGTTTGAACGTTTGAAAATTTCCACAAAAAAAAACTATAACAAGAATGCCACTATGGAAATATCTAATAACTGAAACATACTGAACTCTTTTTGAAAAATGAATTATTTATTTAAGTATTCTCAACGTATTTATCTTAAATTTAACACAGTCGTTCCTTTGGAATCTGAGGTCAAGAAAATTCAATTTTATTTATAATTACAAATTGTAAGCCATTCAAGTAAACCGTACTACATATGTACATAAGCAGAGCCAAACTGAAAAGACATTTTATGTATTGTTAAAAATGTTCTATATAAATGGATTTCATTTTTTACGATATTAGGCACCCGTAGCATTATATCGATTCCACAGTAAACAAAATCGTTTTAGACATATCAACAAAATTTGAAATATTTTTCTTTTTCCAGATTACGCTTTTAATGTAATGATCATGGATGCTAAATTAAATTAGTAACTAAATTTGGTAAATTTATGTTTTAAAAACCTATTTCATTTTCTGGTTATTTCTGGTCTCAAAACAATATCCCAACTCTAGTTTCGTTTCTTTAAAATTGAAAAATAACGATAAACAAAAAAGCTTTTTTCTTTAGCAAACAAAAGCTTGCTGCTA
Source organism: Drosophila mayri (assembly GCA_008042485.1). Classification (NCBI taxonomy): domain Eukaryota; kingdom Metazoa; phylum Arthropoda; class Insecta; order Diptera; family Drosophilidae; genus Drosophila; species Drosophila mayri. The sequence goes on along the minus strand of VNJN01000661.1, from coordinate 15,141 downwards.
GAACTATCCCCAAGCCTTAACTCATTAACCTGCTAACATTTTGAAGGGAAAGGAATATGTTTAAATAATACATTATTTTTTTAATGTGCGTCAAATTTGCGTCGGTGAATATCGTAAATCGTATTTGAATATCGTAAATATTGTACGAATATCGTAAATTGTAGTTGAATATCGTATATATCGTTGAATATCCGATATTCAAATACGATATTGGAAAAGATTTACGATATTTCAATACGATTTACGATATTCAAATACGATATTCCACTACAATTTACGATATTCGTACAATACTTACGATATTCGAATACGATTTACGATATTCAAATACGATTTACGATATTCAAATACGATTTACGATATTCAATTACGATATTCAAATACGATTTACGATATTCAATTACGATATTCGAATACGATTTACGATATTCACGATATTCAAATACGATTTACGATATTCAAATACGATTTACGATTTTCAAAAACGATTTACGATTTTCAAATACGATGAGCATCACTGATGCACATCGTAAAAATCAAGCAATTTCATAGTTTTGGGATTTCAAATACCAGGCGAACAGAAGGCAGTAGCAAGCGACTGAAAACCGTTATAAACTGTTATAAAAACGTAGCCAAGTTTCGAACCGTATTGGCTATTGGAAGGTTCGAAACTTGGCTATTTTATAACAGTTTATAACAGTTTTCAGTCGCTTGCTACTGCCTTCTGTTCGCCTGGTGCATCAGTGATGCTCATTGTATTTGAATATCGTAAATCGTATTTGAATATCGTAATTGAATATCGTAAATCGTATTTGAATATCGTAAATCTTGTACGAATATCGTAAATTGTAGTGGAATATCGTATTTGAATATCGTAAATCGTATTTGAATATCGTAAATCTTGTACCAATATCGTAAATCTTAGTTTAATATCGTAAATCTTGTACCTATATCGTAAATGTTGTACCAATACACGAAATAAATCAAAGTTTTAATATCAGATTTGTTAAGCTATTAAAAACTAGCATATCAAAGGATTCCGAACTGAATTTAAGGCATTTTTGGCTAAGCTATGGATTTCGTAAATTTATTTATTTTTTTACCCTAAAAAAAACGGCAGCTTGGGTTTCTTTGGGGGCTTGTAGATAGCGAATGGGGCGGAACCGATTTAGTTTTACTTTTATAGTTTTTGTTGTTATTCTGGCTGGGATTATAAATTTAGTTAGAAGGTTGTAATCCATTAAGGAGTCGTTTCCGACCCTATAATCCATATATATTGACCTCATTAAAGTTATCGTCTTAAATATCGTATGGGGCAACATTTTGAATGCGTAACATGAGTCCATTGGCGGGTTGATTGACTCTTTAACATAATTTTGAATGCCAAACTGTAATGCGATTTTCTCAAAATCTGTAGTTAGGATTTTATTGATAACTTTACCAAATGATCTGTATTCGATCCCCAATATGCCCATAATCCGTACATATTTGCACGACCTCTTAGAGCGAAGTTCTAGGAGTTATAATACTTGCTCCCCGTTTTTGTATGGATCGGATCCAGAGGTTTGAGTACTGCTGAGTAATTTTCTCAAAAACTGTTATTAGGATTTTAATAAAACTTTCTGGGATAATACTTGAATAAGTGCTCCAAAATATGGCTTACCGTGCATATACGCACGACCTCTTAAGGGGGAGCAATATACAAAAAGGTGGAGCCTTGATTTTTCAAATGGGCATTCAAGGTACTTGCGATGCTCAACTCTTCCCAAATCCAAGAAAAACTATTAGTAAATTTAATTCTCAATATTCTAAAAGTTTATTTTGTTAAAATTAGTTTTTTAATTACAAAATAAATAAAATATAAAGAATGTCTCCGTTTTCCATTTTTCCACCGTTCCATTTCGACGCTAATTTGACGAACATCATTATTATGTAGTTTTTTTATTTATGCAGAACCTGAACCCAAACTGTAGAATAAGACCTGTGAATATGAGGAAGTTAAACAGACAAATCCCCTCTAATCATTGTCACATTATTTCTAAGGTGTTTTGCATTCTATAAATATATAATAATAATAATAAAAATAAACGTTTGATTCAATTTGCTTTGCTAAATTCTTTGATATTTTATTACATCAAGAAAATGAACCCCTAAAAGTTGGTGTCATCGTCGAACTTGCAACGCTTCTCGCAGACAAAGTAACGCTGCTGGTAGCAGTCATCATTAACCCAGAGCCCGGTGATTCCGTTGATGCCCAGGCAGTGTCGGTTCTCGCTAGAGTAGCCGGGCAGACCGTTCTGGAAGTTGCGGTAGTTGATGGCTCGTCCCTTGCTGAACCACACCCAGGAGTTGGTGGTGGCCAGGTCAGTGCCGGAGGTCCACAGGGGATCGCGCAGCAGCTCCTGCTGGTCCCGGGCGACGGTGAAGAGGAAGCTGCTCAGGCTGCGCTGATCCTGCTCCGAGGTGATGCTGACGAGGGTGTAGCCAAAGGCAGCGCAGGTGGACTGCGCCTGGAACCAGTTCACCTGGGCAAAGGTGCCCAGTGCAAACCGGCCATCTGTCCTGCTGAAAGGTGAGAAGACCGGAATGAGGTCCTCCTCGGAGGTACCGTTGCCAGGCGCAGGGCTCGTCGGAGAGTCATCCGGCAGGGCAAAGGCCAAGCCAATGAGTAGGGAGACCAGAATCAGCGAACGCATCTTTCTTTGTTTGCCAACTCCAGAAGACAACACCCTTTATATATCCAAAATGCAACTACTAATTGCCCGGGGCATTCATCAATGTCACCAGATAAGCAGCGGAATCTGGGAATAACTAAGTAGTTTCCTTAAATTGGTTCAGCGCACTTTCCGTTTGCCCCTTGCCATAAATATCGCTCTCCAGTAAATCTCCGTTTTAAGCGCTGCGCAAATCCGTTTGGCATTTTTATGTTAAAGTTTTCGCCCGCTAATAATGCCATCCCATCCTGTCCCATCTTATCCTTGCCCCCAAATGCAAGCGCTGGAAATTTATCGAAAAAATGTAGAAAGCATATCTCATTTAACTCTGCTGTCAGCTGGGGGAGTTCGGGGGGGTAGACAGAGACGTTATGACGGGTCAAGGATTGCCAATTGCCAAAGCGAAGCGGAACCCTCGTCCAACTTTTCCCCACTCAATCTCAGTGCGCACTTCCTTTCGGTGCCCCTTTGTGTGTGCATGTTGGCCAAGTGTTTACGAGTCCCGCTGGGATTGAACAGCGGCGAAATGTGCAAACACAGATCGCTGGCTTCCATTCCGCTCCCGTTCCCATTCCCTCCTGGCCGGAAGTGGGGGAAAATGACATCGAATCCGAAATGGCTGCTGCTGCATTGTGGCAAGTGTGGCGTTCCGAGGGCGTGCGCATAATATGATTTCTGGGAATGGCGTCCCATTCTGATTCTGATTCGCATTTGCATTTGCCAATGCTGCAAAACGCATAAAAGACTCACGTTGCGGACAAGGTCATTTATGTCAAGGGGCAAAAGATCATGTTCCATCGATGGCTTAAGACCACAGCACTTGGAAAATAAATAATCACAAAGTTCTATACTTAAAAGTACCTGTAATAATTTTAAAGTTAATTTTTCCGATTATGTTAAGTAGTAGTTAAGCCCGTTCAAGTTTTAGAAAATAAACCAGATTAGAGCGGGAAATTTTAAAACTTAACCCTTATTTTTCCAAAAATACATACATACATTTGGTGGCAGCAGTTTTCCAACTTACGTTTTGTTACGTTCACTATAGCCCCTTATATTTAATAACATTATGTACATTATATTAAAGCTGTACAAGATAATGATTTAATAAATATTAAATAATCTTGTGTGAAAGTTTTCTTAGAATTTCCTTACAGTTTTGATAAACCCGTCAGATTTTAGACAATAAGGTGTTTATATATTATATAAATGTAATTTTGAAAACAAGAATAATGCAATCAAGATTCACAAATTTTTTATGCATAACTAGAAATAAATATTAACATTTTATTTATTTATTAAAGATGATAGTAAAGCTTACAAAACTAATACTAACATTGGGATGTAGTGCTAGCTACTGGGCCATCGACTACACCAAATTAATGTTATTTGAATCTGAAAGATGAATTTAATGACTTAATATGTATGTATGTACATATATCGTTTAAAGCAGTACATATTTAATTTTATTAAATTTTCTTTAAGTTTAACCGTTTGCGTTGAACGGTCTAACAAAATCAATATATAATAATATTTATAATATATTTCACCAAAATGAAATGTATATGCAATAATCCGTACCAAGTATGTTACACAAATAAAATTTAATTACTAATTAATATCCTTTTATTTACTAGGCACATTAACGCAAGCCCATTTGTATTAATAAAGAAATTCTAATAATATTCATAATGTTAATGAGTCTTAAATCAAATTGATTTTTATACCAATTATCAATTGATAATCTTTCCGAGGAAATTCTTTTGTTTTCATTGTCCCTTATACATTAAAACTTTGTTTATTATGAATTATGAATATTTTAAAATTATACAATAAAAAGAAGAAAAAAAGTGTTTCGCCCAACGTGGGGCTCGAACCCACGACCCTGAGATTAAGAGTCTCATGCTCTACCGACTGAGCTAGCCGGGCAATGTGACGATCGGTTGCCAACTGTCCAATTGGTGCCGAAGGGCTGGCGGCTAGGTTACCCAAGAACATACATATAAATCTGTTGACAATTTTATTTCGAAATTTCAAAAATTAACATATCAACCAATTAAAGCATATGTAAAACTTATGTTTAAAAACGTCTTTATAGCGTCTACAAATAGATAATAAAGATATGAGTTATTATACAATATAGGTTCTACACCACATTGTATGTGTTGCAAATACATTCTTCATCAGCATCAACAATCGATTCTGTACTCAAGCTGTTCTCTCAGTCCTTAAGATAGATATGTACTATACATAAGAACATATGTGGATGAAACATTCAATTTCTTTCGAAATTCAATTTAAATCAGCTGCCCACTGACAATGTAATCAACCTTCGACCCCAACATACACATACATATTTACAGATTTAAGAAGCTTGTGCTGAGATGGAATTCCACGGCAACACTAAGTGCAGTAGAAGGGGAAGGAGAACATGCACGCTCGACTATGACAAGGAGCGTATTTGGGAACCAAGCTACCTGAGAGTGAGTATCTCCGGAGGCTTGCCGCTGATCATTTCCCAAATTGCTGTGTCAGCAGGCCCGGTGCAAGGAGCTTCATTTGGAGGAGGAGTACCAGTGGTATAAGGTGCGTCTGATGACCAATTACCTGGGAGTCTTCTTTCTTCTACATATTGCTGTCTCCGTAACCAGTATCGGAGTCCTCTTGCTAATGACCGAAGTAAAGGTTTAACTCTTACACAGATGGGGTTTACATATAAACTTATTTTGCAGCATACGTATCTCGTTTATCCCGATGTGGCTGTTGTTATAATCAATATTTTTTTGTTGCCATTCGTGCTAAGTATTAATTTTTTCGAGGACATTGTGCGGCAACACAGATGGGTATTGGTGTTATCGTCGGTGCTGGCTTCACTGTGTTTAATAGGCGCAGGTAAGTCTAAAATAGGAAGTACTAAAGTGCTGATATGAGAACAAGAAATAGGTCTACTGTCGATTGTGAGATATAGGGTACTCAACTTACAATTTTTTTGTACAAAATTTTATCTATCGCATTCTCACTCACTCTCTCACTTAATAATATTCATTCCCTTTAGTCATTTCTACTTGGTCTTTATTCATATTCATTTCACTAACATATTACTAATGGCCTAATGACACAGTAATGCACAGTTTTCATTAATTATACTATTTAGCTTGTTGTATTTCCTCCTTTAAATTTTCAACTACTTGAGAAGGAAATGGAAATCTACTTTTATCAATTTACCAACGATTTTCAGATTTGGGATTGATCACATATCACTATGTCGCACACGACTGGCCCCTCAACGCATCTTTAGATACCTATGCGCTCTGTATGATCTACATGTTCCTGCCGATTCCCTCTACGAAGGTGGCTGCTGTCCTCGGTTTCATTGTTAGTGTCCTGTATATAGCGTACTTTATGAAAGTGGTCGAATTTCTCGAGGTGTACGCCGATCGCAACTCCCACAGCTATGGCAGGCTGACGGTGGACATCTTACTCTATCTCGGATTCACCATGATGGGGGCATTCTTCCGTCTCATAAACGACACGATAGTTCGGGCGTCCTTCCTCGACCGCCACCAGTTTATAATGGAGGAGATCTGGCTGCGCCACGCCCTGCTTCAGGAATCGATGCTGCTGGACACCACCTTGCCGCCGCTGATCGCAAAGCCGTATCAGGAGAGCATCAGGAACAAGATCTTGCAGTTGGATACCGGGCTGAAATATAAATCCTCGCGGCACTTCACGAGCAGCATGGCCATCCAGATGCATTCCGATGTTAGCATCTTGTATGCGGACGTGGTGAACTACACCCACCTGACCACGACCGTATCGGTGGAAACCCTGATGAAGGTGTTGCACGATCTCTACGGCCGATTCGACATGGCTGCCGCCACCTTTAATGTGCAGAGAATTAAGTTCCTGGGCGACTGCTATTACTGTGTTGCCGGTCTCCAGAACTCAGATCCGGATCATGCACAAAACACCGTTGCCCTGGGCCTTGCCATGATCTTCGGTATCCAGGAAGTGCGGTACGTCCAGGCCAAGATGCACTCGAAACTACCACTCAACTAGTTTAACTTATCCCATAGGGCGGAACGGAAACTGGATATCAATATGCGAATCGGAGTCCACTCGGGAAGTGTCTTTGCCGGCGTCATCGGACAGGTGAAGCTGCAGTTCGACATATGGGGTAGGTTATTATCCAGGAAATGATGAGTCTTACCAACCATCATTTTACAGGAGTCGATGTGGACATTGCGAGTCAGTTGGAGGCCACTGGGGTCCCGGGGTCAGTCCACATCAGTGGCCGGACTCTGAGCTTGTTGAATGCGTCTGATTACACGATATCGCCAGGCACGCAGATGGCCCAGGAAGATCCAATACTGCAGAAGAGCCAGATGAGCACATATCTCATTGCCGGCAGTTCGTTATCGCACTTCCCAAATAAGTCGACCACGGTGACTCGAAACCAGTCTGTCATTGACATCCGAAAACGACCAAAGGTGGACTCCTTAAGCACCAGCGACTCGATGCGTGAAGAGTTGCGCGAGGAGTTTCGCAAGATGCCAGTGGGTGGTTTTGAGTAAGTCAAAGGTCATTCATAGATATCTTGTACGATCTGTAAAAGGGTCTTAATTTTATTCATGTAAAACCATACAGCTTACAACGCATATTTTCACGGAAGCGTCGACACGCAGATAGCCTACGAAAGTCACGCCGAGAAATCGGATGCTTATGTACACAGTTCAAGGATCCAACTCTGGAAAGGAATTACCTGCATCAGCCGGACTTTACGTTTAAGGGCTCCATACTGCTGGGCTGGATAACTGGTGTTTGCTTGATCTACATTGAGATTATGACCAATGTGTGCTGGAACTGCATTTCGGTCAATTTGTTGACCTTCGTCATACTGACTTCCCTGCTTTTTATTGCGTGGTTCAAAAAGTTATGCTGGTGGAAAAACGGACACAAAACGACCATGCAGTACAATAGATTTTGTTGTTTTGTTTTCCACATTTACGAGAGCATCCAGCGCAGTTTGTTCCTAAGGATTATGTGCTACATGATAACCATTGCCTGCTATTACTCCGTGATCCTCTTGATAGTGGTGAGTACCTGCAGTGGGTGTTCCTAGGATTGCAGCTTTCTCAAAGCATCCCATATTTATTGACCTTCAACCTTTTAGTCGAACTGCGATCGCTCAAAGTTTGAGTTGGAGTACATTGAGAGCAAGCTCTACCGCTACGAGGTGAATCGGGACACCTGCTTCCATACGTGGCCCTTCACGAACATGACTGCGCTTATCCTGGGAATGAGCTATACCTTTGCCCGGATTCCGTTCGCTGTCAAGACCTGCATCAGCTGCCTGCTGGCCATCATCTACCTGCTGATCCTGTTTTTCGAATATCAGTTTGTATTCCAGCACAGCAATACCACGGCTCCCTTTTTGCCACCAGAAGTAGCACACTGTTCCCGTATAATGCTCATGTTGATTACTCTGTACGTGAAGGAGCGCCAAGTCGAGTTCAATGCAAAAACAAACTACAGGTAAAACGATTCTTCAGATTGAGATATGCGGTGTCTTCCGTGCTAACTTTAAAGATTTTCACAGACTAAACGTAAGTTTGCAGAATAAACAAAAGATGGCCAATGCAACTAACCAATCGATTCTGATTCTCCTGAACAACATTCTTCCATCCCATGTCGGTGAGTTTTTCCGTGAACAATTAGTGATTTTCAGTGAAAATGAATTTGCTTTCTTTTTGCAAAAAAGTTGCCCACTATCTTGATGCATTGTCCAAGCACGAGCTCTACTATGAGAACTATAAAATGGTTTCCGTAATGTTTGCCAAGCTAATTAACTTTAAAATGGATTTGCCCAGCTTACGGGCGCTAAACTACATCATCTCCGAGTTCGATATGCTGGTAATTCGATGTCCTTAGAGTTTGACTTCTCACTTGACCAAAAATATCCCCAGCTGATTCAGTACAAAGAGTATTACCTGGTTGAAAAAATTAAGGTAGTTGGTTGCACCTATATGGCAGCATGTGGGTTGGACTTCAGTCATGCATCAACGGTTAGAAGAGGGAGTTCTGTAAGAATTGGCTTTATGGAATGTAAGCTAAGCTAAATAAGACAAATAATTACTTATGCATTTAAAGTTAGGCACTTCTTCATAATTTACTAATCTTCCTTTCAGTGGAACGGGCCCGCCATATGAGGACATACAAGGAGAACACAGATGGGGATGGCAGCCAGGACGCAGCGGTCTTCTTGATGACAACCTTTGCTTTGGACCTGATGCGCACCCTGGCCTCCTGCAACAAGGCTTATGCGGAGGCGCCCTTCGATCGGTATTTGTCGAGCACCCAGATAGCCATCGGGATCTCTAGCGGCGAGGTCATGGCCGGAGTGGTGGGCGCCTCCCAGCCGCACTACGACATCTGGGGCAATGCGGTGAACATGGCATCCCGGATGCAGTCGACTGGTCTGCCGGGCCACATCCAAGTGACAGAGGAGTCCGCCAAGATTCTTTTAGACTTTGATGTCGAGTGCCATTGGCGCGGTCTTACCTTTGTGAAGGGATGCGGCGAAATTCCCACATACTTTGTGGCATTGGATGAAAAACTACACTTTATTCCCAATAAATATGAACGAATGTAGCCACTTTCGAAGAGTTTTTCTGGCCAATGGATTTAATTATTGTGTAGTGGCAGTCATAAGTCTATAAGTTGTGTATTTATTATTTATTTAAGTATTTTGTAGTCTGACGTAAAACTCAAAATTTTACTGCTTTAGAAACTTTCGTACCTTTTGAGATTTTGAAATATATTTTTATTGCAACCAAAATTATTATATTATCTGTCTGAAGCGAAAAAATGCAATCAATTCAGTGCCACAAATGCAGTTGTTCCAGCTTCTTCCTTGCTGAACGCTCGCAATTAAATTGTTTAACTTGTTGACACGATGACATGATCTATTTGCATTGGTAATTTGTCTTTGGTCACTGGCAAGGAAAAATTGCAATTAAATGGGATAGCTGATGCAGAAGCTGGAAGCCAAGGACCCCTCCGACAGCAGAAAGTCACGCAGACTGGAAGCAGCTAAGGTTCCTTGGCTAAGGCCATTGAATGTCCCTGCTCCTTCGTCAAATTAATTTATCTCTTTGTTCGGTCGTATTGCACTCTTGGACATTTTCTCAGCACGTAAAACGAAGGTCGACAAACGTTTAGCTTTGTTTTATGGCGAGCAAATACATCTTAGACCCTCATCTTGTCATTTTCGAAAGTTTTTCATGACCGCTTACTGTGTTAAACAAGATTTGAACAACTTTTGCGGAATTTTTACCTCATCGTGGAACTTCGTGTATAAAATATATATGCTGAATTATATAGGTTTTCAAATACTTTGCCAGATGGTTGACAAACTAATTTCCTTGGGATCCTTGCTCCTACCAACTCATCTCCGCTAACGAAAAATCAGTGTCACATCTACATTAAACCGTTGCCCTGCCCCTGTCTTGGCCAAATGTCCCCATTAGGGCAGTCGCCCAGTTCCTTAATTAACAAATTCCTGATAAAGCACAAGGATACGGAGGGGTAAAAAGTTTCCAGCTAATTAGAAGACCAGCAACAATGGGGGAACCAAGCAATTTGCGAGTTTATTAATTTTATGTCGATTTGCATGCAATTTCCGGCTCAAGGCGAGCGCTTTGTGCCAGATTTAGTTTCGTTATGATACCAGATCCTGGGGTAATCTGGCAAGAAGACATTTATCCAATGTCTAATTAAAACTAATGGCCAACCAAGTCAGCAACGACTGTCAGTGGCTGCAGGTGCATCTCCCCCAGTTGAGTGGCTTTCCTTGTTCGATTCGTCCTGGATGAGCTGCAATTCAATCGGAAGGGAAAGCCACTCCCGCAGAAAGGTGGCAAAAGTTATGCAATACTCGCATAAAAAAGCAGCACGCGATTTTCCGATACACCGCCGGGAGAATAGGAGTCGCTTGCAAATCCGCCACGAAGGTCAGTCCAAAGTCACTTCGTTGCGTGCCACGCATTTGCCAGTGCCCCTGGCAATGGCAGTTGCAGTTCCAGTATCACCCTTAAAACAAGTCAACTGTAAATTGGCTTAACTGCAGTTTATCATTAAATTTGATGTCAGTTTATTTTCACGAAAACGTTGCATCTCGTATGTGAAAGCTGAACGTGACTGAGATATTTCCATGGCTAACGTGAGTGAAAACTTGTTTGGGAAAACTTCTGCTGAAAATAGTAAAATATTTCAATATCTATTATAATTTCCATTAATATAATTAATTGTTAGTTGTAAAAACATATAATTATAATGATAACAACTGTCTTAAAGTTACTTTTAAGAACTTTGTCAACAAATTTTGTCTAATCGCCATGAAATTTAGGGAGCATATAGTATTTGGACCAAATTTTATATTTGGGTGGTAATTTCATGAAAATCGGACAACTATGACTTAAACTTGCCATAGAAACAAAAAGGAAATCAAAGTCAAAATCATAACTTCGCTGTTTCTTGACATATTTTCATTAAAATTGAGATTTTGCCACTTTTTATTATTTCCCTTTCAGGGAAACAAAAGAAAAAATCATAACTTTGCTGATTTTCTACATAAATTTATTAAAAATTATTTTAAAAATATATTCATTTAATTCTGCAAGGGTATAAAAACTTCGGAACTAGTAGGATTATAAAAAAAATATGTATAAGAGGTAGAAATTGCGCTATTTAAATATAAACAAACAGATAATCTCAATCATCTTTATTAAATATACATATACAAAACCAGTTTAAGAACGATATTAGCCTAAGCTCTGAATAATTATTACCGTCTCAAGCAATCAATGCCTCGGCGGCAACCGCTCATTAGGTGCCTCCTCGCCGTCCTCCGTGGCAATCCCCACCAACTTCCTCAACGAGCTCTGAGTAAATTGACAATCGCATTAAATGCGCTAAGTGCTTCAGTGGGAATGGGAATGAGTGTGTGCTTCAAAACAAGTGTGCTTGTGTGGGGCAACAACAAGTGGCGACATGGCCCTTACAAGGACTTCGAGCTCTGGACCCAACAGCAAAACTTTCTGTGGTGTAACTGCTGTGATGCAGTTTCCACCGAGCAGCTGCCATAATGTCATTTTCCTTCAAGGATAATTGTTCACGGGACGTCCTTGGCTTGTCACACGGATGAAGCTTTCCGCATCTTTGGGAGGTTAAGTGGTTGTGTAAACACAAAGCTGCTCATAGATATAGTTGATATAACGCGATACTATAATTACATTTTAAATAAAGTATCACAAGAACCTACAATATAAAGGATTTGGTGTTTGTTTTTTAACACTTAAGCAGCTGACAAACTACATTCACCTCAAATCACATTGAAATTCTTTCAATCTTTGGAATAACACTTTCTTTTAATTGCAACAACATTTGAAATTGATCTATTTTATAGAACCAAACTTCATTACGCCGACACTTTTTCCAGTCGCAGGGCGATTTCATTCTTGGAGGCAATCACCGGGCTGCCGGCTGCCAACTCAATCGTCTTGGTGGTCTGGTCACAAGTGTGGAATCGGTGGTTGCGCAACAGGTGGACAAGGCCCAGCTTGGCCTGGAGGAGACCCAACCGCATGCCGATGCAGTTGCGCGGACCCACGCCGAATGGCATGTAGGCATCCATGTTGATGTTATGGCGATTCTCGGGAGCAAAGCGCTCCGGGTCAAACTTATCCGGGTCCGGCCAGTACTGCGGATCACGTTGGATGGCCAGGGTGGACACATAGACCGACATGCCGTGCGGCAGCTCCATGTTGCTGAAGGGAGCGAGGGTGAACTTTTCGCCCTCCGCAGGTTGGGAGCACTCACGCTCCGCGTATCCCACAATCGGGTACTTGCGCAGCGTCTCGTTCACCACCTGCGACAGATAGGGCATCTCCTGTATGCGCTCGTAGCTGACTTGATCCTCCTCGCCGAAGAAGTCTGAGATCTCCTGGCGGAGCCGATCCTGCAGCTCCTCGTTTTTGGCCAACTCATACAGCGTCAGCGTCATTGTAGAGGAGCTCGTCTCAAAGCCGGCTGTCTGAAAGATGGCTGCCTGAGCCACCAGGTAGTCCAGATCATTGGCCTGGTGGTTCTTCTCCGGATTGGCGGCCGCCTCCTTTCTCCAGGCCAGCAGAATGTCGATGAGATCGTTCCGCTTCAGACCCGTGCTCTCTCTCTCGGCGAGCACATAGTTAATGCTGCTCCGGATGAACTTGGTGGTATCCTTCGAGAAGAGCTTTACGCGGGCCAGCGATGCGAAGGCCGGCAACATGAAGATTATGGCAAAGTCAATGGCACGGCTCAGGCTGACCGCAAAGACCGCTTTGTTGTGGTGATAGAACTCACTCTTAGGGGTCTGCAGGGCGTTGGCCTCCAGCCCGAAGGCAATAGTGGCAATCAGGTCGGTGGTGAAACGGGCGCACAGATCCTTGACCTGGACAATCGAGCCGCTACCCATTCGCTCGGCACTGTCCTCAAGGTTCTTGCCAATCTAAGGAAAGGGAAATCTGTTCGATTTATATTTCCCAAGACAAAAATGAATATATTCTCTTACCTTCACCATAAGCGGATACATCTGCTTGATCTTTCCGGATGTAAAGACCGGTGAGATCTTGTTCCTTAGCTCCTTCCATGCCGGACTGCGGGCGAAGAAGAGGTTGTTATAGCCCAGGGCATCATTGTGGGGATCCGTTTGGAGCACGCGATTGTTAAAGTACTGGAACTTCTTCACCATAACCGTCTTGATCAAGTCGAGATCGCGTATAACCAGAGCCGGACGATATGCCAGATAGACGCCCACGAACGGCTCTTTCTCGAAGCCCGGGGCCTCGTGGAACTTTTGGATCTGCTCGAAAAAGGGCAGTCGACCCGTTAAGAACTCTCGGGTGCATCCCAAAAGGGGCAGCGGGCGAATGAACTTCACCCCGCGGCTCTGCCAGAAACTGAAGGCCCGCCTCTGCCAGATGTAGAACACGATCGCCAAGGTGGCGAGCAAGAAAAGGAGCTCGATCGACATGTTGATAGGTTTGACTGCCGGGAACCCACTGCTAGACTCGTCGTCCCACCAGTTGTTTTTAAGCGATCGCCCGAAGCTTTTCTAATATCAATAATGCCAAAGCTCAGACTCTCTAAGACTCTTATCAGAAAGCCAAAACCTGAAAACTGCCAACACTCAGGAAAAAAGTCAATTTATTTATAGTACTAAATTGTACAGACAATATTTGAAAATTCATTTAAAATACATCATGTTTACATCAAGTGTTGGATAGTTTTTGCGAGTGTACGCTATTTGCTGGTGATAAGGGTGTTTGAAATGCCATTTAATGTTTGACTAGGCGAATATAGCCGAACACCGTTTTGCTTAACCTGCGTGACTTTGCAAAAAACCTGAATGAATTGCGCCTCGAGTCGATGCGAACTCTGATTCTGTTTGATCGAGTCAGCGTGTGCTGGTAGCCTGGCCAAGCTTTGAGGGAACACCCTGGCCACTACCGGGCAGGGCACAGAGTAGATCGAATATCTGCTAGCGCGTGTTATCAGCGAATATACTTAATTTATTCTGATTACAGGTTTGCTTCTGGCCGTTGGAAGCCGGCAACACCTAAATGATTGTTGGTAAACAATGTTCGGAAGATCAGAACCTTACGGCCCAATGACTGGAAAGCCGTTCCGTCCCATTGAATACAATTCAACAATTCAAACTGGTTGTGTCACGAGTCAAGTGTTCGAAAATATAGATTGTTTACCTATAAATAAACTGACGACTCTGAAATATTATAGTTTTGGGGCTATGAAAGCTTAGATAGGGCTTAGTGAGCGCCAAACCCAACGGTCCTGTGGCGCAATGGATAACGCGTCTGACTACGGATCAGAAGATTCCAGGTTCGACTCCTGGCAGGATCGAATTTTTTATATATTTTACAGTTTTTTTTTTAGTTTTCAAGCCATTTGTATTCTACAGAATAAAGTAGGTAATTTACAATTATTATTTTATTACCCATAATATAGATGTATATATATAATTGGTATTTATGTTGGTAACAGTGGCATTTTGACGCCCAAAGAACATATGGTCCTGTGGCGCAATGGATAACGCGTCTGACTACGGATCAGAAGATTCCAGGTTCGACTCCTGGCAGGATCGAATGAATTTTTTTCATTTGCATAGATTTTATATATATATTTTTCTTAAATTTAATTCTTAAGTTTAACACCGACAATTTTTGTTGTAGATATCAAAACGGAGGTTTTTTTTAATGTTGCTTTACCAAAAAGTCGTTTGATATATTTAACAAAGAAAAAATAAATTCGCCCAACGTGGGGCTCGAACCCACGACCCTGAGATTAAGAGTCTCATGCTCTACCGACTGAGCTA